>LOEQ01002631.1:85698-102250 GCA_001685075.1 Bramus lutescens | reverse complement strand
CAGCTGCTGGTGCTGGAACTACCCAGGCACAATGAGGCAGGTCTACAGCCAGAAGCGCTCCTGCTACAGGGAGGCGGTGCGGGCTTCGGTTTTGTTACCTTTCTTATGTGCGTTTGGGGGACTTGGATTCCTGAGTCTGAGGTTAGCGGCTGGAAACTTTTCTACCTCGATTACCCAGACCAAAGTTGTAGATCTCGCCAGCGGCAACACGGAAGGGAAGCATTCATTCTCCAGACACATCACTTCCAATTTCTTTTAAATAATCTCTGACAAATCCTTTGTGGGCTCTGAGAGCTTGCACCTGGCCTCTTGTATGGCAGCCTTCAGATGTGTTTGAAATAATGTTTAGCTTGCTTGTCATAGCTGTAGGGTCTAACACACGACCTCCAAAGGACAAACTTTCCTCGGGTCTCGTGAATTGAAAAGGCTAGCTGATAACTGACTAAAAATATCAGATTAAAAATTCAGGCTTGGTTTAACTATATCTATAGAGAGCCTTAATGATCAGCATTTTCCTAGACTGAACTCACCGTTTTCATTAGCACTGAAGGCAAAAATGTATTTATTAGTTAAGTATAAAGAAAACTCCAACAATAATTTCATGGCATAACATATAACCAAACTGCCAAGAGTTCAGCTCTGTCCAGTTACCAACTAAGTTATCTTCAGAAAGTTACTGAGTTTCTGTGACTCTACTTTCCCATACATAAAGTGGGGATAAGAATAGGGTTACCTGGTAAAGAGTGCTGTAGATACTGGGTTCATACTTTAGAGGGGTTTGAATAGTCTTTGCTTCATATTAAGTAAGTGAATAAGCAAAGATTAGAGGATCTTTTCGTGTGTGGGATGTATGTGTTTGTCGGGTGCATATGTGTATGTATGTGCTAGTGCATTCATGTATGTGTGGAGGCCAGAAGTCAATGTCAGGTGTTGTCTGCTGTCTCTCTCTCCGCCTTATTATTTTTAATATTTCTTTCTTTTGAGATTATAATTACATCATTTTCACCCTTCTGCTTCCTCCCCTACAACTCCTCCCATGTAGTTCCCACCCCATCCCTGATGCTCTCATTCAAATTCATGGCCTCTTTTTTATCTGTTGGTGGTGGTGTTTGTGTGTGTGTCCCTAAATATGTAGACACAACCTGCTCGGTCCATATGTTCCTTGTATGTATGTTTTCAGGACTGATCATTTGGATAGCCAATGGATGTGCTCTTCCCGGGGGAGGACTCCTTCTCCTGTTCCCAGTATTCCTTAGTTGCCTGTAGCTCTTCATTGAGGCCTCTTCAGCTTTTCCCTCTTCCACACTAGCACGTCTGTTGGTGACACCCTTGTTAGGGTCATATTTAGGCAGGCATGTTGAAGAGACTTCACGAGCATAGCTTCTCTGACTTTTCTAGGAGACACAATCTCACAGCAAATTTCCTGTTCCTCTGGCTCTCAGAATCTTTCCTCGCCCCCCATTTCCAAACTGCTATCTAAGCCTTGGGTGTAGGAGTTGTGCTGTAGATGAATCAGTTGGGACAGACTTCCGCACTCTGAATATTGATCAGCTATCTGTAATGGTCTCCATTTGTTGCAAAGAGAAGTTTCCTTGATGATGGGCTGAGGACTGCACCTACCTGTGGGTATAGGGACAAATATTTAGAATGCTGATAGGAATTATGCTGGTTTGGTGAAGTGGTAGTTGTAGGTTCTCCTCCAAGATCCATGACTCCACTAGCCCTGGGCAGTCGGCTAGGTTTCCAGTACCAGGCATGATTTCCCTTGGGTTGAGTAGCCCTTAAGTGTGATTAGACAGCGATTAGTTACTGCTAAGGCATGCAGGCCACTATTGCACCCTTAGGGTTATTGTGTCATGCTGTTCGCTGTTGTCATTAATAGGCATTACAGCTGGGAGGACTGTTGGTCACGTCCCTCCCTTGGAAGCTTGCATGGTGTCTTTCAGTACCACGAAGGCTGGTCTTAAGGGCAGAGACTTTCAGGCAAGAACCAGCTCAGGTCCTCTGGGTCCTGTGTCTGAAGTTCATGATTTCTACATAAAAGGAACTCACCTTCCACCTCTGGTGCTAAACCAAGATCAATAGCAAGAGCCTATTATGTATACCTTATTTTTCGAAGCAGAGTTTCTCTGAAGTTGACTGATTTATCTGGCTAGCTGGCCAGTGAGCTCCATCAGCCTGCCTGTTTCTGCTTCCCCAGGGATAGGATTACAGGCACAAGTGCCCCCATGCCTGGACTCTTAACAGTCCTGGGGACCCAAATTCCGGTCTTCTTGCTTGTGTAGCAAGCACTTAATGACTGATTCACCTCCCCTGTCTTTGGAAAGAGAGCTCTTTTTTGACTATCGCAAACACCTTTGGTGTTTAGAACAGCATAATGTATTTCTGTACCTGTGTCCACAGATGGTAAATGTTAGACTTCTTCTCTCTATGGCTTCTAACTCTTCTGGCTTCATTTTAAAGACTGCTTGAGCCTGATAAAGCAAACTCCTTGTGAAATAAGCCATCATTGAAGCATTTTCAAAACTAGCTAGTAGCTCTTCTGAGTCATTTCGAGCTGTACTAATGCTTACATGTTTGTTTAAAATACAGGCATGGTATTTGCTAAATCATAAGATGCAACCCTAGTGTGGGAAACCCTTCAGTGTACCTACTCATTGTTAAAACCAGTAAGTTCCAGCTTCCCAAAGAGAGAAGAGTCAGCATTTCTCTGCCTCTGTAATAGGTGGGGGTGTATCTTTTCAACCAGGGTTTGTTCAAAGATCTTTCCAGGATTCCATCATTAGTACTCAGAAAAGTAATTCTTGTAGTTTCCCTCCTTCCTTCCTTCTTTCCTTCCTTCCTTCCTTCCTTCCTTCCTTCCTTCCTTTTTTCCTCCCTTCCTTTATTTCTTTTTTTGGGGGGAGGGAAGGGTGTTGTTTGTTTGTTTTTCAAGACAGACTTTCTCTGTGTAGCCCTGGATGTCCTCTATTCATAGACCAGGCTGTCCTCGAACTCAAAGAGATCCACCTGCCTCTGCCTCCCAAGTGCTAGAATTAAAGGCATGCACCATCACCATCCTGCATGGTTTCCTTTCTTATTAAGCATAAAATCAAGACTTTAAAAAAAAAACCTGGAGTTTCATTATCGTCTATAGTGGGGTCAGGCTAAAATTGACCCTACAATGCAGTCATTTTCTTATGTTTACACTTCTCTACTTAAATATGGAGGAAGCTTTGCCATTAGTTATCAGTGGTTGAAGATATTCTCAAGCAGATCTATTGGATGCTTTCCACACAGGCATAGTAGCTGACCGCAGAGGCCCTACAACTTCTAGAATCTGCTTGAGGCTAAAGCCTAAAGTGTTAGCATTTTAACCAATGTCTCAAATTGACACGTTCAAGCTAAGAGAAGTGACACATACCTTTAATGCCATCACTCAGGAAGCAGAGGTGGGGATCTCTGTGAGCTTGAGGTCAGCCTGGTCTGCACAGTGAGTTCCAGAACAGCAAGCCAGAGATATATAGCAAACCGTGTCTCAGGAGTGAAAGGAAAACACACGCACACACACACTGAACTCTAAGAACAAAAACTATAAGTCACTCTGGGACCTCAAAGAAATAAGTTAATTTTTATTTAGTTTTGCAAAATGGCAAAAATTCTGTATTTAATAAAATAAAATAAGGGGATTCTTCCTGTTTTGCAGCAATTCCAAATGGAGACAATGTTAGTGCTCAGAGGCATGGAACATCCATCAAAAAGCTGAGTGCTTAAACGACCAAGTCTGAAATATACAAATAAGTTCATCTTTGAAAGTTCAAGGTCACGCCAGAGTTTAACACATATCCTGTTTTCTAAGAAAACAAATGTATTATCATCTCCAGTAAGACTTTCTGTGGAAAATTTTTTAGATGCCAGAAGTAAAATTAGGGCCAGGCTGTATTCCATAGCTAAAGGAAACAGAAGCCGCCACTAGAAGCAACAGAGACCACTGAGTCATTAGCGAAAACAAAATTGAGCTATTGGCTTCATTGTTCCAAGAAGTTTAAATGGCAATTCTTAAAAAGAAGTCTTCCTTTTTATATCCCACTCTGAGGACTGAGAGGGCCTCATGCAAGCATTTAAAAGAAGAAGAAACTGGGCTGGAGAGATGGCTCAGCAGTTAAGAGCATTGCATGCTCTTCCAAAGGTCCTGAGTTCAATTCCCAGCAACCACATGGCGGCTCACAACCATCTGAAATGAGATCTGGTGCCCTCTTCTGGACTACAGGCATACATGCAGACAGAATATTGTATACATAATAAAATAAATACATATTAACAAAAAGGAGAAGAAGAAGCTATGAGCAGGGACAGCCACACTGGAGTAGGAGTCTAGGGGCTCATGCTCCACCTGGGTCACTCGTGGGTGCATGGGAGGTACTGTCCATCTCTGGTAGACACTTCAGCTGCTAGAAGTACAGGCAACAGAAGTATAACCAGGCTTCATTTAAACCAGACCGCTGTTTCAGAGGAGATATTAAAACCCCCTTTAGCTAGAAACTGAAGACCAGAGAAGCCAAGTCTTATGATTTTGTTAGGAATTAGAAAATCTGGCTTCTGAATCTGCCTCTGACTGATTGTACTATTGCTAGGTGTGGCTAGAATGGAGGAGGAGTTTCAAATGCTAACACCATTATTGGTCATTTAGAGAATGTGTGAGATGCAGATTCTGATGTAGGTGAACCCCTGTGCTGCCCAAGACCCTGCATTTTTCACAAGCTCTTAGATGATGCTATTGCTCCAAGACGCACATTTTTGACTAGCAAAGCAACAGAGGAAAGAAAGGATTTTTCCTGTCAGGATGTGTGGCCTCATTTTACCCATGTGCAGCATGAGGAAGTTTAGTGAAACTATTTGGAAGGCATACTTCAGTTCTAAATCCCCAGTGTCCAGGGTGACTACGGTCTTCAGAAACCAGATCACCCGGGAGTGACGCCTAGCCGCATGCATTTCTAGCCTGGGTTCTGATGAGATCCTGGCTTGAAGACATACCCTCTGCAGCCCCTCTGACAGGTGGGACCAGCCGCCCTCACAAGTTACATTATTGTGAAGATTTACGCCGAGCTAAAATCATACCAAAGAGTTCAAAGTACTTCTTTACATAAGCGTCTTTAAAGATTATGAATGTAAAATTAGCTTTTAGTGAGACTCTTAGACGGCAGGCTTTCTGTTTAATAACAGAAATGAGAAGCCCCCCCATAATGTTGCACAATATATTAAAAATACGTTAATACCTCATTTTAAAGTCTTATAGAAATTGAAATTTTCTGAGTTAACAAAATATACTTCATCACAGATGGTCTGAACGATAAAAAGAAGCAGACACCAGTGCAGCGAGACTAAAAGCATTGCTTTTAGCTGAGCGAGCTGGAAGCCTTTAAGGAAATCTTCCCACATATAGCTTTGCTAAGTGTTGATCGGGAAGAGCATGTCATATGCTTTCCAAAAAGCTTGAGTCTATACAACGTGTGACTTTTACAAGGAAGCCATTTTTAATTAAAATGGGTGTCCTTGTGGAGATGTATTTTCTTATAGGTTCACGTCTACATAAGAGAGTGGTACCAAGGAAAGTGGGTTTTGTTCTTCTGAGAGCTGTAGTCTTGGGAGCAACATTTCTAAACTAAAGATAGGAGTTGAAGGAGGCCTGCCTGGTTTGTTAGGGCTGCAAGGAGGAAATCATGTCCTGATGGCGAAGCTAAGAAACTGCAAATGGAACCTCTAATTGAGGGACTTAGAGAGAAGACATAAAAACATATCCATCTGGAATGACCTAATTATATTTTTGTCTGAAGCAATCTACTTGGGGAAGCTATGAAGTCCATGGTTATTAGCTAATGCTTAGTTACCTTTGGCAGTGGCAATCAAACTTTTAAAACAGTTTAACCTATTTTTTTCTAAATAATTTATGTAAATAGAATATAAAAATAGATAAATGTAGATGGAGGCCGCTTGTTTGTTCCCGGTTGCCCAGACCCAAAATAATCACACAGAAATTATATTAATTGCAATACTGTTTGGCCAATAGCTTAAGCATATTGCTAGCTAGCTCTGAAATCTTAAATTAACCACTTCCATTATTTTATATTTTACCACAAGGCTCGTGGTTTATGGGCAAGGTTAGGGGCATCTGTCTCCTTTGGTGGCTACATAGCGTCCCCTTGACTCTGCCTACTCTCTCTCTATATCTTTTCCAGCCTGGCTATATTCTGTTATATTCATTGGCTGAAAGCAGCTTCTTTATTAATCAAAGGCAATAAAACATATTCACAACATACAAAGGGGAATCCCACATCAGAAAAAAGCTGAGCTTTTCCATTTGAAGTTTTGGCAAGTGTCCTCAGAGTTGCTATAGTTAACACAGGTTGTGTTCTACGTCTGCTACTGCTCAGCTCCCGCCCAGGCATGGTGGATCACTCCTATAATCACAGCCTGAAGGAGGCAGAGGCAGGAGGACTGCTGTGAATTCAGGGCCACCCTGGATTACAAAGTAAACTCCAGGCTAGTTTACATGACAAAGGCAGTATCTAAAAACAAACACGATCTACCCCAGAACTGAATGGCTCACACTAAAGCTTTATCATTTTCCTTGGTCTTGAGGCTGGAGCAGATTCAGAGACAGCATTCTTGATAGGCCCTTTTTTGTACTTGCAGTCATCGGAGCATCAGAAGGCCTCCACAGACTGGGCTCCCGAATACCTCTTTTTGCTTCTGAGCCATGCTCGGATGCTCCCAGAGTCTCTCTCCATGCATCTTTCCGCCCACCACCTTTCAGTGTAGTTTAGGATTCTAGTAGCAGTTATTTCTGGGTAGTTCTTATGTAACAGCTGAGGTCTACCAGAAAGGAATTGAAACTGCCAGGGCAGAAAACAGCTCTGCCAAAGACAAGATTACCTCCACTGTACTCTGTTGTCGAAGAAATCATGTGGTCCTCTGATTCAAATGGCAGAAAAAATCATTACTTATTGGGAAGGTAGTACAATGTCATTTTGTGGAAGAGTTCATAGGATCGGAGGTTGTGTTGAAGCCGTCTTTGGGAAAGGGTGAAAAGTTGGAAAGTGTCGTTAATGTGACTTTTCCTAGAGGCAGACTTAAAGAAATATCAGTCTACCCCAGACAGAACGCTGAGAACAGACTGAAGAAGCAACTCTACCCAAGTCTATGTTGGTGAACTAATGTGAGCTTTTTGTTTGGTTGTTTTATTTGCTAGGATATGTTGTACATATGTATGTCTATGCACTATATACCTGCCTGGTTCTCATAAAGGTCAAGAGGAGGGCATCAGATACCCTGGAACTCCAGTCACTAATTGTGAGCTTCCTTGTGGGTGCTGGAAGTCAAACCCAGATTCTCTGGAAGAACAGCCAGTGCCCTTAATTATGGGGCCATCTCTCCAGTCCTGAATTAATTAGTCTATCAGAATTATTTACAGGACTTCAGTAGTGGTTACTTATAGGAACATGGGTGACTCAGAGAGATAAATCACTAAAAATCTCTTTCCAACATGAGTGATAATTCAGGACAGCTACGTAACTGGAGCTGCCTGCCCAGAAGCTGCCTGCCCAGGGCCTGTGAGTCCTGTACATTTTGTGATCTTCCTGTACCTTGTAAAGTCTTCTTCCTTACTCCAGGAAGGAATGTTTCAATCTGAAGGAAACAGTTACAGAACACTCCACTCTACCCTCCAGCTCACATGTTCTTCCTGGTATGCTTCTGCATTGTTCTCTGAGCCTGATAGTGGCTGAGACAGTTATTCCTGTGGAATGGTTCTTAAATTAAATGATTGTACCCACTGGAGTTATGCTGCTCTTGGGCCGTCAGGTACTTTTCCTTGGCACATTGACAGTCTCTAAACAAATAGGATTTTTGCCAACAATTTTCTTCAAGCAGCCTACAAAACCCCTTTGGGCCCTCCAAAAGTCGACTAGCGGGGGGCGGAGTTTGCAGCTCAATTGCAGTTTGTTTTGTCTGTGTCCTGAAATTGAAACATTAGTATCTTCAGCAACAGTGCCTTATATAGCTCTGGCAGACAACCAGCAGCAATAGGAACAACTAAGAAGGAAGTAACCCACTCCAGGCGCAAGGCTCTTCATTTAGTAACCTCACAGCCTCCAGAAGTACCTTGGGTCAACCTGTCTACATGGCTTCACTTAAACCCTTTAGCTGGTGTTTCTACTCTTCCAGAAACTCTTAAAAATCCATGATATATCCTTATATAATCATGATGGATAATCTTTACTGTCAACTTGGCTGGATTTAGAGTCACCTGGGAGATACACTTCTGGGCATTTCGAGAGGAATTTAACTAAGGAGGAAAGACCTACGTTGAGGGTGGGCCACACTAGCCTATGGGCAAGGATCCTAGACTGAATAAAAAGGAGGAAAGGAGGGGGGCAATAGCATTCACCTCTCTTGATCCTTGACTGTGGATGCAGTATGATGAGCTGCCTTATGATCCTGTTGCCATAGTGAAAGCTACTCTCACCCCCTCATCTCCCATGCTGGGATGAGCCCGAACAAAACTTTCCTTCTTTAACTTGCTTTTGTCAGACATTTTATCACAGCATAAGACAAGTAACTAATACAGAAAATTAGTATCAAAGAGTGGGGCCTTTGCTGTAAAAAAAAAACCTGATGACATGGTCTATGGGCCTTGGAAATTGGTTATTGAAAGGGATTATGGTTTCTAAGCCTTGGAACTACTTTGAGGAGAACATACACAAGTTTGGAATTCTAGGCTAAAGAAGCCCTAAAATGCCCATAGGCGAGGGCACTTGGGAAAAGCAGACAACCAACAGGCAGGTAAATAGTAAAGCTGTGCTCCTGGGGTTTTAGAGGAGATCAAGACCTCTGTCAGGAACTTAGCTAGAGGTCATTCTATGTATATTCTGGCAGACATCTGGCCCAATTTCCTGAGAACTTGAACTGAGGCTTAATTCAAAGGCAATGAAATTTGTTTAGTGCAGGAAATTTGAAGGCAGAATAGAACTCAGACTGTCAGTGTTTGTGTTCACTACTCTCATCCAGATTTATACTGAGAAGGAGTATCAAGTATTGCAGAAAGGTCTGGGAAATGCGCAATTTAGCAAGAAAAGGAGAATTAACAAAGTTGAAGCTGCAGACAAGGAGGGTGCAGAGAAAGCAGCTAAAACTGTTAAAGACATTAACTTGGTACTCTCACACTTGGTACTGAGATAATAGGAAAGGTTCCTTGAGGCAAGACATGACCCGCTAAAGGCTCCAGATGATAAAATAAACTCATCTGAAAAGAAGAGAGACTGAAGTGAGAATGCAGCTGATGGGGTTTCCTTGACAACAGCCACCCAGGGTACCATTTTTTCGGGGTAAGCCATCAAGGTACAAAGAAACCACTAGAGCTGTGGTGGAAGGAGCCAGGCTACATCTTAAGCTGGCAATTTAACTTGGCAGCATCACCAGTGGTGCTTCTTTTGGCAAGAATGAAATATGTTTCCATGGAGACCCCAGGATGCTGGAGATACGAGGACAATGGGATGCTTCCTGAGGACAACTGAAGGCACGGGTTGGAATTGGCTCCTCAGACGGTCACACGCAGAGCAGATGGAAGTGTTGGAGAGGCAGGATTACCCAAGGCTGTTGCCATCGAGAGTTTTAGGTTATGGACTTGGAGCTATAACTTGGCGTTTGTCTTGTTGCGTTTGGATCTTCTTTGGTCTGACCTTTCCTTCCTGTGTTCCCAGCCCCCCTTTCTGAAATGGAAATTGGAAGCACATAAGCCTTTTTGTTTTGTAGTTTTTCACATTTAAGTATCTATTTTGAGTCTCAGAAGAGACTTTGGCGTTCTGAGCAGTGTTGGGATTGTTAATGTTTGGGAGACTCAGAGGGATGAACTAAATGCGTTTTGTATTGACTTGTCTGTGAGCCTTTGAGGACCAGGGGTAGAGTCTTATGGCTTTAAAAGTCATATTTTAGAACCAAAGAGATGACTCAGCAGTTAAGAGCACTTTCTGCTTTTGCAGAGGACCAGGGTTCAGTACCCAGAACTCATATGAGACTCACAACTAACCGTTACCTCAGTTCCAGAGGATCCAACACCTCTCTTGACCTCCACAGGCATGAGGTACACATATGTGCACATACATACATGTAGGTGAAACACTCAAAGATGTAAACTTCAAAATAAATATTTTTTAAAACTTTATATTCATGGTCCAAGTTGCTTGGTTTTTTGACTCTGAGGTTTTTAATCTCTATCTATCTATCTATCTATCTATCTATCTATCTATCTATCTATCATCTATCTCAGCCATATGTATTTATTATTTGTGTGTATATATTATTTTCTTTGCTTTACAGAAGCACAGTTTAATGAGTTTCCATTTGTCAATTTTTAGTATCAGTTCCTGAGCAAGTGGAGTCCTATCCAGAAAGTCTTGAGTCTTGAAAGGCACTCCCTGTGTTCTCTTCTAGCAACTTCATCCTTCCGAGTTTCACACTGAAATCTTTGATCCACTGGAGTTGCTTTTTATGCAGGGTGATAGATGTACACACACACACACACACACACACACACACGTTTAATTTTGCTATTCTACATGTTGGCATCCAGTTTTCCCAGCATCATTTGTTGAAGGGCCTGTCTTTGTCTAGTGTGTGTTTCTGGCATCTCAGTCATGTGTGAGATGGCTGTAATTGTGTGTGCTCTTATGTTTGGGTCTTTTGTTTAAGAAGAAATAAAAACAAATGACTTAAAAGAATCTTTAAAATGACCAGCATCCTTAGAAAGTAGGGAAATGCAAGTTAAAATTACTTTGAGAACTGTGTCACTCTAGTATGAATGGCTGAGATAAGAAAACAGCTGGTAAAATGCAAGCATGAATGTGGATAAAAGAGCACCCTCATTCACTGACAGTGGGGCTGCAAGCTGGTCCAGCCACTCTGGGAATCAGTGTGGAGAAGTCTCAAAAAGCTAAAAGTAGATCTCTCCTATGACCCACCTAAACCACTCCTTGGCATATGCCCAAAGGACTAGACATCCTGGTCTACAGATTCCTGCTCAGATATATTCATTACTGCTCCACTTGCCAGAGTAGAAATGGATTACCTGAGGAGGAAGACCCATCCTGAATGTGAGCTGCCTATCCTATGGGCTGAGATCTTAGACTGGATAAAACAGATAAAGGGAGCTGAAGGCCAGCATCCACTGCTCTCTGCTGCCTTCTGCGGACACAATATGACCAGTGCTTCACACTCCTGGTGGCACAAGGAAAGCTGCTCTCACTGCCATAATTTCCCTGTCGTGACGTACTAGACTGTGAATCAAAATGAACTGGTTCTCCCGCATTTGCCAGGCATTTTTCACAGAAATGAGAAAAGAAACTAACATGACAATGAAACAGTTTTTACAGAATGGAAAAGATCTTTATTGCCAACTGTCCAAGTGTCAATTGGTATTAGAATTCCAATAGTTGGCAGTAGTGTTGTGTATGTGTGTGTGTTTTCAAGATCAAATGCAGCACGTGCACACACACACACACACACATACACACACACACAAGGAGTCCATCATGTATATCAACTCTTTCCTTAGGAGAACAGTGCTGATGCAGAAGCATGGATGAGTGCCGTGGTTTGAACAGAACGGCCCCCATAGGTTCACGTGTTTGAATACTTGGTCTCTTGATGGAAGTGTTTAGGAAGGATTAGGAGGTATAGCCTCCCTGGACGAAGTGTGTGACCAGGACTGGGGAGACTTAAAGTCTCCATACCACCCTTGGTGTGCCCTTCTCTGCCTCTTACTAATGGATCAAGATGTGAGCTCTCAATTGCTGCTCCAGCTGCCTACTCCCATGCCTTCAGTCTACCACCATAAACTCTCACCCTCTGGAACTGAAAGTCCAATTATTAGAACAATAGAAAGCTAACTGATATATTGAGGACACTCCCTGATTTTTTTTTCCTTGAGACAAGGTTTCTCTGTAGCTTTGGTGCCTGCCCTGGGACTAGCTCTTGTAAACCAGGCTGGCCTCAAACTCACAGAGATCCACCTGTCTCTGCCTCTCGAGTGCTGGGATTAAAGGTTTGTGCCACCACCGCCTGGCTGGCATGCCCTGATTTAATTTAGTTGTTTTTCATGAGTTGCCCAGCCTCCTCATCCTGAAGTGTTGCCATGGGGGTGTTTTGCCCCTCCCTCCTCCTGAGGGCTCAGTAGGACTAACTTGCACTGCTTGACCTGACTTGGGGCCTAGAGGAAGCAGGACTACATGATTCTGACAGACTCGAGGCAGATTTAATGGTCATTGTCTCTCCATTGGTCACATCTGGCAACTGAAAAGTCTCCAGGACTGGTGAACTACATACATATACAGCACACTCTGCCACCCTAGGACAAGCTTAAACTTTCCCACTGTCCCTCCCCACCCTTTGATCTGGTCTTCACCTCTTCTGTAAAATGATGCTCAGGTTTTAAGCCTTCCAGAGGCTCCCTAGTAGCTAATTTAGCTTCTTTTTATTACCTTTTGACCCAGGAACTCCAGCCTGATACAAATCTTGCCACATTTGCTTTCAAGGGGTCCCACTTTTATTCCCTCCTGAGTTCTTTCCCATTTAAGAATGTTACAAAAATGTTAGTTAATCTAAATCACTGGGGTCTGATAGAACCTCTCTTACCATGGAAAGATGGTGTCCCAGCACCTGCTCAGCCAAGCCACTGAAACCATGCAGCAATGTTAAGATCTCTATTGAGTTAATCCACTTCTTAACTCTCCAGTAGACAGAGTCCTGTCTAACTCAGTGAACTGGACATCAAACACTGCCTCTCTCGCCAGCAAATCCCTCAATAATGCTTGTCCATTTTTCTTCAGGTCTCCCACTTTAAGGGGGACCTCAGTTGGTACTAACAAGCTGTACTGTCAGTCCATCAGAGAATGATTTTCCTTGTATTGCCTCTGAGTTTTTTCAAGAAGACGCAGGTAGTTGTGTTACTTTTGTCTTCCTTTTCTGTAGCACTAACAGCGATCCCATCCACCCGGAGTGGATGAAATAACCTTCACAAGCTAGGTTCTCTCTTTCTTGTTTAAAACTCTTTCCTATTTCAAGCTGTTCAGAGCAGACTATTTCCTGATTATCATAGTTTCCTGTACTGAGCTATTATTAAAGCCCTGCCTGTGTGCTGAATCACTGACTTGTCCTTCCTCTGTATGAAAGGCAAGATCATCTGGGGCTATATTCTCTCGCATCTACTTCCTTCTCTCTTTTCTTACCATCTAATTCTTCCCATGAGATCCAAGGTTTCGGGTCCTAAGACGGGATTGTCAGCAGAGATCTCGCTTGAGCTCTCTTTCCCCTGCATCCTGCCAGTTACAATAAATGCCAAGCCAGCACCTCCATTTCATCTTCCCCCTCTCCCACTTTCCCTGCCAAATCAAGAGCCACTGCCAAGGATGTCGTCTCGTGCACTTTAAACACTGTAGCTCCTCCTTTCCACACAGTTTAGTTTCAGTTGCACGTCTCAGAGGAGGAGCCGGACAGTCGCTCCCGAAGCCTTCTCACAACCTTGTCACACACAGGCAGCTTTTGGGGCTTGCAATGCATTCTCTAGTCCATTAGCATTTTGGGGGGACTTCCAATACTCATGTGGAAGACCCCATTTATCATGGAAGCTATTATTTTCCACCATGGAGAGGAAGACATTCACTTTAGGATTCCCCCCAGGGATTCTCCACCCCCAGAGGTTATGTTTTATCCACAGCATGGGCCAGACAATTACTATTACAGCAAGGAAGCACACCTTTCCATGAGGGAAAAGGTAGACATGTTGGGATTGCTGTTGTGAATGCTCCCCCTTCAGCCTCTGTTATGTGTCTCACCATCTGTGTCAGAGGACATGCAACCACTCCCCCTGCATGTGGTATGCCCCTCTGTATGCTGTGAATATGTTTTATTACCGTTGGTTAATCAAGAAGCTGCTTTGGCCTAAGGCAAGGCAGACTAGAGCTACGTGGGAGATCCAAGCAGAGAGAGAGGTGGGCCATGCTAGCAGCCACTATTGACGCAAGATGTGAGGTAACAAGCCACGAGCCTCATGGTAAAATATAGGAGAATAGAAATGGGTTAATTTAAGTTGTAAAAGCTAGTTAATAGTAAGCCTGAGCTACTATGCCAAAGTTTATAGTTAATACTAAGCCTCAGAATGGTTCTTTGGGAACTGGTGGGTGGGAGAGAAACCTCCAGCTACACCTCCCAGATGCATGTTTGGTTCTGTTGTCCCTATTCAGGTGTCAACTGTAATGAGTGACTTTTCCTGAAGACACTTGGACCGATATATTTACCTGAATGGCACTAGTAACAAACCAAAGAAATGATTCCTCCCAAGTCTAGCTTGGTGAATTAATAACAGTGTTCCTTGAAAAGTACAGATGACTCAAGGGCTGGCCTCCCTGGTGTGAGTGAAGGCTCATGAAAGGCTTATCACCAGAGTCCTGCCCAGGTGCAGGCAGCTGCTCCATGAAGAGTCTTCTCTCTCCTTCTATAACTTGGGGGTGGGGCTTATCAGGAGGAAATGTTTCAATTCAGAGAGAACAGCTACACAGTGGTAATGAGAGTTTGATATGTAATGAAACTTGAAATTTATAAGTAATCTTAGGGCCCCCTAAAAATACATTTCTTAATAGAGATTTTCATTGTGATCTTGTACAAAACTGCACACAGTGAGTTCAGTTTTATTTCTGAGATCTCCCATATTGAGGGAGATGTTAATGCTACATGCTATTGGGCAACGTTGTATGAGGTATTACTTTCTGTGGTAAGGGGATGAGAGGGGTCATGACCCTTTCACAGGGGCCACCTATCAGAGACCCTGCATATCAGACATCTACATGATGATTCATAACAGTAACAAAATTATAATTGTGAAGTAGCAACAAAAATGATTTTATGGTTGGGTGGTCCCCACAACATAGGAACTGTATTATTAAAGAATTGGAACATTAGGAAGGTTGAGAACCACGGGTCTAGAAAAGTCTGGTATTATTCATTTTTCTATCACTATAGCGAAATACCAGTGACAATAAACTCATAAAGACCCATGGTTCCAGAGATTGCAGCACATGACTGGGGCCGTGTGCCTTTAGCAGACATACCATATGTCAATAGCAGCGTGTGTGATCTCTGGCCAGGAAACAAGGGAATGATGGAGCCAGGATTCAACAGTTCCCCTTGGGACACATCCTCAGTGATCTGTACTATTTTAAGAGACCTTCCATCAGTGTCTTCCTGCGGACCATGCCTCCAGCTCTACCCTACAGCAAGTCTGAAAATCAGTTTGACTATTTGTTCTACTCTCTGAGCCCACCATGCTACTTGGTGACCAAATATGGATTAGAAAAACAGGTTCAATATTTTTCCTTCCCCAGGGAAATGATCCCCTGGAAATGGCTTGATTTGCTATTGTCAAATCTCCTGCCATCAGGACAGCATTTTCCGAGCTTGCTCCTCAAAGAAATGAAGTCTAATCAATCTTGATGAAATTATATTATAAAGCTGACCTAATTTTAATATTTAAAAACAACTACGAAGGTGTGGTGAGATTGCTCAGTGGTTAGGAGGGCTGGCTGTTCTTCCAGGGGACCCAAGTTCTATTTATAACACCTATAAAGGGGATTCACAGCATCTTTAACTCCAGACACAGGGGAGCTGTCACCATCTTCTGGCCTGTACTAGTCCTGCACACGTATGGTGCACAGACACACATGAAGGCAAAACATACAGACACATTAAATAATAATAAAAAAAACAGCCAACAGCACAAAATAGCACAGCACTATAGATCTGTGTGCTTCACAGAAGGAAGATGGTAGGTGGTGAGGTACTGGGAGAAGAAGGAAGATTTGTAAAATACTTTATTTTTCTTTGTTTGAGGCTTGAAAAAGTTGTGTGCACACACTTACCTTTCGGATGGTTCCACTCTTCTGTGGCCATGTTCATTGAAACATGATTGTTGCTCGACTATCTGCCTTCCCCAGCCCCATTTTTCTCACTGCACATCACTTATCAACACTTGCTGAAGGACATAGCTGGACATCTACACTATGTCCCTTCACTTCTATGCTAAGCCTTCGGGGCTTCGGGAACTTTTTTTCCCACCAGTTAAATACCTACTCTACTCAAAAGACCTTGAAAGTAATCTACTTTTAACAGTCAGTTTGAGTATCACCCCTCCTGTGTAGCTTTTCCTTACTTTGACCAATTATTTTCACTCCTTGCAGGGGTGATTCCTATTCTGAACATTTATCTGTAATCATATTGCCATGTCTCAAGTTTATTTTTAAATGATTTATTTTTATTTTATGTGTATGAGTGGGGTTGGGGTGTGTTGCTCCTGGGAACTTTGTCTAGTGGCTAGAAAGGTATTTTCTACTGAGAGCCAAGGACAACTCTTTAGACTTCATTTTGGCCTGAAAACTTTCTTTTCTTTTCTTTTCTTTTTTTTTGGGGGGGGGTGTTTTTTTGAGACAAGGTTTCTCTGTAGTTTTGGAGCCTGTCCTGGAACTAGCTC
>LOEQ01002631.1:37877-54885 GCA_001685075.1 Bramus lutescens | reverse complement strand
TGACTGCTCTTTGGACTGGAGAGGGAGGGGGAGGGAATTGGGAGGAGGGGAGGAAGTGGAAATTTTTAATAATAAAAAATCAAGAAAACATGAAATAAAAAAAGGCCATACAATATGGAGACCACATTCTTTTTAAAATCAATTTTGTATATATGTGCATGAACACAGTATTTGTATGTGGATGTGTGTGTGTGTGTGTGTGTGTGTGTGTGTGTGAATGTGGGGACATACATGCCATGGTGTGCATGTGAAGGTCAGAGAACAAGCTCAGGTATCAATCTTTGCCTTTCCCCTTAGAGGTAGGCTCCCTTGCTTTTTCCTTTGAGTAGACCAGGTTAACTGGCCCATGAGCCTCCAGGGATTCTTCTATCTTTACCTCCCTTTTTCTGTAGGAGCTCTGGGATAACAGACACAAACAACCAGCTTTCCATGGGTTCTTGGGATTCAAACTCAGGTCTCTATGCTTGTATAGTGAGCACTTTACCACTGAGCCCTGTCCAAGTTAGGGATTCGAACCCAGGTCTCCAGGCTTGTACAGTGAGCACTTTACCACCAAACCATCTCCAAGACCCTCAAATCATCCTGTTCTCTTAAGGATGCAGACAGAAGGGCTTTGTCTAAAACTTTGAAACTCAGATTGGAGCAATGGTATTTGCTATAAATTTCTCCAAACAGCCATTGTGTGTGTGTTGTTGTTGTTATTGTTGTTGTTTATTTTTATTCCAAGGTAGTCTCCTACAACTCAGACTGGCCTTAAATCCGCCCTTCTGCCTTCCCTGGCCAAACACTGGGGTTGTAGGCAGGGCCTACCAGGTATTAACACTTTTTTTATGTCAATATGAGTGTGAGTTTTGTGTATCTTAAATTCATAATTATGATTAGGCTTGGATTGAACCCATTATTACCAAAATACTCAGCAGTAAAAGACATTTCTCAGGAATTCATTTCCATGGCTTCAGTAAGATATTTGCAAACATCCAGCAGGACGGCTCCACCTAAGCAGAGTAAGAGTTCTGATTGGGGTGGTCCTCTGAGCCGCTGAAGTCTCTCCTATTTTATGGCATGGGAGTCTCCATCAGACCGACTTCTGTCCTATCTATATCCCTCACATGCCAAGGGCCTCTTGGAATATTTGTGACCCTGCCTAAAGACGCCTTTAACTGCGCCGTCAGATGTAATTGAGGACATGCTAGACGTGCTGGGGACTAACAACTTCCACAGGCGAAAAAGAATAAGGGGACAGGCTTCCTTATTCTTCAAGTGCGGCACCTCAGAGATCGGCCCTGAACACTGCTCCAGAGGTTTCTAGAGTCGTGGCTCCCCACTTGACAGCAGGAGCAAGAAGTTCATGTTGACTTCTTTGGGTCACATCTGGATAAGCCCTTTATGATAAAAATCTAGGCTTTGTGTCTGCTTAAGCCTACAGTTTCGTTTCTCTCCCGTCCTCTGGGCCCTGGTTACCTCGATATCCGGGGCCCAGAGAAACGCGAGACGGCTGGAAATGGACAAACCTTTAAGAATCGATCTCCCCCAACACCTAGGATTTGGGGACTTGAGACCACCAGGCACGTGCATCTTCTGCGTCCTCCCCACTGACGCATGGGAAGGGCTCCCAAAGCCCAGGATTGTGTTGTTCAGCTTCTTCGGTTCTGCACACGTCTCCATTTCAAAAATACCTAATCTGTTTCTGGTTTAGTTTCTTTCACGTTTTCAACTTCCATTTCTCTCCTCTTTTAGCTATCCATGGAAGGCGTGACAAGCGATTTACTCATCTGGGACGGAACTCTACACTTGGTGATAAAATGTACATCCATATATACTGACTTCAGAAACACGACAAGCAAAATGTGAGCGATGGCTCAGTGGTTAAGAGCACTTATTTTTGATCCGGGTTTGGCTCACCAACATCTGTAACTTCAATTCCAGTAGTTTCAATGTCCTCTTCTGATCTCTGAGAACACCAGGCATGCACATGGCACGCAGACATACACGCGGGAAAAACACATACATGAAATAAAGTAAGAATCTTTAAAAAAAAAAAAACTAAGAGAACATGGTGGCTAGAGGGTTTAGACTAATGTTTTGGAGAGAAAGGAGGGATAAGATCTACTTTTTGAGGTTCAGAGAACCTCACAGGAAATGCTGGGTGTCTTGTCCCAATCCTGTCTCCTGTTTTGCAGAAAGGCAAACTGACCCAGGAAGTGAAGCTACCGGGGCAGGGTTTCACAGCCTGACCCGGTGCTCTGCCCAAGGCTGCTCAGCTCGGTTCTGGTGCAGGGCCAGCCCTACCACAGTTTTCATCCTTTGCTAGCTTTGGGATTTGCCATGACCATTAGATCTGGAAAATGTGAGAACAAATAGAACCGTCTTCTAAGTACCCTCTGCACAGCACAGCAGCAGCTATCCCAAGAATGTTTGGCATATGGGGTGAAAATATTGTTTGTTCGGTTTTAATTCTTAGGGAAAAAAAATCTAGTTGCATGATTTTTTTTTTCTTCAGAATTAACCACAAGTACCATAGTCTTTATCCTTCTTTGGAAAAGCAGAAAACAAAGTAGTCATTGTAGGTCCCCTTTTAGACCTAGGGACCAATGACATTGCTCACCCCTCCCACTGAAGGCGCAGATCCTGGTCTCCTGGAGAGTGCTGACTGCCCAGGGTGGCAGGAAGCTGCTGAGTAAGCTTGTCCTCAACCCAAACCTGATTCTGAAGAACAATTCTTCTGATTGTTCATGTCATATCAAAAAGAACTTCTAATTTCTGTTTGGGGAATAAAAATAAAAAAAGAGCAACACATTCCTTTTATGCTTGTGCAAATGGCACAGAGGCCAGAAGCTGGGAAACACCAGAAAGGGCCCTTTGATATGGAACTCAGCTGATTTCCCACTGAAGTCCTGAGACTCCTGGGGAGGCTGGCTCCAGGCCACACACTCAAGTCTGTTATATAAAAGGCACAGCATTTGCATATAACCTATGGGCATCCTCCTACACAAACAATATCTAGATTAATTCTGATACCTAATACCATGTAAATACCAAGTAACCATTATGTTGTGTCTTAGGGAACAAAGGCAAGAAAAGCATCTGTGCAAGTTCAGAAGAAACGCAATTCCTCTGACTATTTTTGACCCATGACAGATGTGGAAACTACAGCTGCAGAGAGCTTGCTACTAGATGGAGTTGTCAGGGTTCCTGTGGCAGCCTTGATACCTAGGCTCAATCACCCAGCCTCAACAGGTAGATAAAACTGACAGATAGAAGCGATAGGCAGAGAGTTGTCTCTGCGGCAGGTGTGAAAGCAGTGGTGGGCACCACTTCCAGGATCCTGAGACCCAGAGAAGCTGGGGTCTGAACGGCTCCTCCAGAGTTACTGATCTATGGACTGGCAGAGACTGGAAAAACTTGTGACCAGAGATGCGTAGCAATGAGTAAGGCAGAGCATAATGGACATTTCACAGACCCTTCTTCAGTACATGAGAAGAAGAGGAGAGACAGAGAAGAAAGACAGAATATTGTCCCGTGGAGACAGACACTCATCACCTTGCAGTATTTTTCTCTGGAAACTCTTATAGTTTTGAAGGAATGGAGCTCAAAATGGTGGCATCATCAAAGCATTGTGATATGTTCTTCACTGCTGCATGCTGTGCTTATGGCTCTGCCCAGTGCAGGAGGAACATGCCAACAGCACATGCAGACAATAGAGAAGCAGTTCATTTCGTACGCCTACTAGATAGGCTTGGCAGTTGTATCCTCTGTTGGTCTTGGAACAGGCTTGCACACTTTCCTGCTTTACCTGGGCCCACAATTAACTTCAATTACATTAGTTACTTATGAAGGCAGGGCTGTGAAATATTAATTTAAGACCTGTTACATTTGCTTATGCTGTGGAACATTGTTTGACGGTGCAAGGATGGGTTCCATTCTTTTCTGTTGCATTTGTTTAGGTCTGTGAAGCTGTGTTACTATGCCTGTCTAAAACACCTGATTGGTCTGATACAGAGCTGAACGGCCAATAGCAAGGCAGGAGAGAGAAATAGGTGGGGCTGGCAGGCAGAGAGAATAAATAGGAGAAGAAATCTGGGAAAGGGGATCAAGGAGAGAGGTAAGAAGGAGAGATGACACCAGGGGCCAACTACTCAGCTTCACAGCAAGCCAAGGAATAAGAGATAAAGAAAGGTATACAGAATAGAGAAAGACAGAAGCCCTGAAGCAAAAGGTAGATGGGATAATTAAAGTTAAGAAAGGCTGGCTAGAAACAAGCCAAGCTAAGGCTGGGCATTCGTAAGAAACAATAAGCCACCATGCAATTTATTTGGGAGCTGAGTGGCAGGCCCCCCAAAGAGCAAAGAGTCAAAGAGTAAAAGTAAAAACAACCAACTGCCATGCAATGCAGTTGATTTCCCTGAGCACCTTACCCTGACTGGAGGAGGACGCACTGAAGGGGCGTTTCCTTGGGGAGTATCTATCATCTTCAGAGACGCTGGTGTCAGTACAGCCAGCGGAGAGCTGTATCCTACCCCTGCATTTCAAGGCCAGGGAAGCTCACCTCTCAGGTTCTGGACCAGATGATGAAGAGTACCGGGAATCTGAAGAAATGCTGGACCATGCACAGGGGCCATAGGACTTTGCATCATGGGCTAAACTGGCAGCTTAAAACCTAGAACAGAAAGTACTAGGTTTGTTTGTTTTGTTTTTGTGTTTTAAATTTTGGTCCGTGCTTCTATTCCAAATCCCCTGTTTGACCTGGCTAGAATGACATGTGGACACTTCCTTATACCCTTTGGGCCTTCTTTGGTGTGACCCTGATTGAAAAAACAATCATTAAGATGCATGTCTAGAGAATCTTTGTTATAATAACTTTCTGAAAGAACATCGTGGAGCAGACAGTGGCTTTCACTGGTGCTGTCCCCAGGAGGTCCATCTCTGCAGAAGCCTTGTCAGTATTACCTGGAGGCGCAGCCGCAGAAGTTTCACCACAAAAGGCAGTGCCGGGAGCATGTCTGGGGTGTTTGAGAAGCCTGTTGCTGTCATGGGCTTCATTCTTGTCTCCTGGCTATCATTAACTCGGCGGCACAAGGTTACAAATCCAGCAGAACTTGAACTCAGAGGAGAAAACTAAATAAGCAGAGTAGGAGTTTATCTGCAGGAGTTAGCACAGAGGCGTCCTACCTTACATTGGGGGGCTCTCGCCAGGAAGGAAGATCCCCTTTTCCAGCCTGTATAGATTTTTAGAACCTTCTTCCTGAAAGCAGTTTAGTCCATATTTTACACTGACATACTTTTCCTTTCTGTGTTAAGGTAAGGTCTCCACTCTCTGCTCACTACATATTGTGTTTTGTTAGCGTCAATGTGATGTTCAACTGTAGACTCAACAAAAGTAGGCCTTCTGTTACTTTCTAAGGACCCGCACGGTACAATTGGGAACTCCTGCTACACAAAACCTTCTGAAGTATGTTAAATATGTCAGGCTTTTTAGGCTTGTCTAAATGATTGGTTTGGTTTTTAGAAGTCATCAAGTGTATTCAAGTTATATCTACATTGGAGAGCAGTCTTGCACGCCTATCATGGAACAATTTAAAATGTCTTCTTTCCCCACCCCTCGAAAAGGTCATTTTATGATGCATTGCCCACTCCCAGGGGATTTTGAGACAGTACAAGGAAAATCTGGTTGGTGTCTCACAAATGAGTGCACCATTTTTTATTCTGAATATTTAGAATGAAGTTGTGAAAAATTTTATAAAGACATCTTTGACCGTCGGGGTGGAGGTTGAAAAGCAGAAAGCAGTTGTTCAATGTGACCCAAGCTGAAAAGAGAAACAAAGAAACCTCTCCCGACCTAAGTCCAGCTTTGGAATGCAGGTAAGGAGATCTGGTGTGTGCATAGCTAAGTTCGTCGAGGTGCGGTCCTGTCAGCCCGGCACTGATTTTCACCCATCTGTCTGGGCTCCTAGCTCTCCTGCAAGGTGGCCTGACAGCCTGACAGATTATCAGAACTGTGGGAAATCTCTTCCTAGGAGACAGGGTCCTCCTCTGACTAACAGTGGCTTCAGCTCTTTCTTCTCCCAGATGACACCCCTGGGAAATTTTCAATTCCTTGGAGTGTAGAGGGCTGATGGCTGGGGGAGGGGCATGAGGATCTCTTGAGAATGTCATTCATCCTGCCAGGATGGTTCCACGTCGACTGCATTTACTTCTGTCTGGATTTCAAGACTTTGTTTTCGGTACTTTCTATGGGCTAAGAATGAATGTGCTTTTATCAGCCTCCAGTGATAGCCACTCAGGCATAGTTGTAGATCCATTCAAATATGACTTTCTCTACCCACACCATGCTTCCTTTATAAAGTGGGGCATTATTAGCCCACTTAGCATTCACTTTAGAACAATGCAATTCACCACAGAGTCATTTAAATTAAACGCTAATTTCCTGTAATGTAAAATTCCAGGCAATTTGGTATCAGTTGAGCAACACGCTGTCAGTAATGTCACGCACTCTGTACCACTCTTATTTTCTGCGTTGATGCGTGTTTGACTTGACTCTAATTGGGCATGTCTCACTACTGGAAGCATCCCTCCTCTGCAGAGGGTTTTGAGCCACTGGGTGTGTGCTGGTGCTGGCTATGGATGTGGGCAGAACATGTGTTTCCAAACGAAAACTTGGGTGCGAACTCTAATCCATCGGCCCTCCCTAGGCCTACCTCTCTGCCCATTCCTGCTTCTCCCACAAGAGGGTCACTAGATAAAAAGTAGAGACTCTAGACAAATCAGAGTTCCGAAGGGAAGACATTACAGTAAAGAGGAGTGGTTCTATGAAGCTGCATCCAGGAGCAAGTAGCAGCCAGGAGTGAGCCCTTCCTGGAAAAACATCCTCATGAAAGCAAACAAGTCGACAAATAAAAGCTGAACGGGGTGGGGGGGGGTCTTCCAAGAAAACATTGCAATCACCTTTCTCATCTTAATACTGTGAGTTCAGCCCAGTTTGCTTCCATCCTTACAGATCAGCTGCACCAAGGCGATGGGATTTCATCTGCTGGGAAAGGAGACCATACAAGAGTGTGGTGCATTTCAGATAAGAGTGGTGCCTGGGAGACTGTGTGTGTAAAGAAGCTGGGAGACTGTGTGTGTAAAGAAGCTGGGAGACTGTGTGTGTAAAGAAGCTGGGAGACTGTGTGTGTAAAGAATGAGGGTGCAAGATGACACTCTCGGGAAGAGGTAGGAAATTAATTAGAGCAGGTCAGGCATGATGGTACACAGAGGTAGAGGGGGAAGTCGTTAGTTCTAGGCCAGCCTGGACTACATAGTGAGCTTCAGGCCAGTGTGGGCTATATACCCTGTCAAGGGGTAGGGGGAGAGGAAGAGAAGGAGGAAAGCAGAAAGAGAAGGAAGGAGGGAAGGAAGGAAGGGGGACGGGGGATGATACACTGAAACAAACATCTCTAATCTCTAAATGTGTCCTTAGCAGATGCCAGCATTCTGCTCATCCTCCTTCTGCTTGTCTCCTTCACATGCTACTGTAGTTCAGTCCCTCATTCCATCCTCCTAGGAACAGGAATGGGAGCCAGTATGAGCAGCACGGGGATTTTAGCTGCATGAATCATGAAACAGGCTTTTCTGGGAGCATACCAGAAACTCCATTGCCGTAATAATTAAAAACCACAGTAAGATTACTAATGGTTAGCAATAGTTATTATCATCACTCCCATCCTTCGTTTCCTCCTCATCAAAGCTGCTTTGGGGAATTGCGTAGCGAATTCTAAACTGGGGTACACTCTGGCTCCTAGGCAAGACCAAAAGAGAACCCAGGGAAGCAGGCAAGTCGATAGGACTTCTAAGCACAGGAAGACATGCCGGGTCCTGTACCTCAGGGTCAGCCAACAGGATGAGCAGGGCTAAATTCTGGTTTGCTTTCCAGACTGAGCCCCTTGGCTCATGCCTGCATCACTGAAGAAGACAGGATGAATTTGCTCATGTTCCCACAAGCTACCGGCTGACTGGGCCCTGAGCCTATGACAGCCCCCCCACTTTACTTTTTTTTTCTCCAGAGGCAGATTCCTGACATCAGGGAAGTATATACATGCTGACACTAAGTCCTCTTAGAGAGTTCCAAACTATAATTTGGAAGTGTCACAGCTAAGCTGAGGCCCAGCATTTGAGAGGATGTTGAAGAAACATAACTCAAGCGCTCAGTGGAGGGCATTGGCAAGGGGCTTCCTGGTTAGACCACTGTTGGGCAGCTTCTGTTGTGAACGCTTGCCACCAGTGTCTCCCAGTTAGTCTTTACCTGCTGCCATTAACACTGTGCCTGAGGCTTGCAGAAATCCAGTGCGCTTGCTCCTGGCTTCTGGTCCTGCCTGTTTAAAAGAACTCTTTGATTTCCACCTTACTTCTTTATAGCACTTCAATTCTTATCTTTAAGAGCTAAAGTAAAATGTGCTGCTCTGATAAGTAATCAGATTTGCCTGATTCCTGATTTGACCTACAAATATCCTTAAGCCAAACCTGTTAGAAAGTGTTAAGTGGGGTTTATTAGTCGGGGAGCCTGTGGAGACTGTTCTAGCTGTGCATATACAGCGAGACAAACAGGCTTCTGAAAAACAAAGCGAGACAAACAAATGAAAAACCGGAACCAAAGCATCATCTGGTGACTTCCTTCACTCTTTATTTATCGCTCAGTGTCTAACAAAGCAGATCCTGTGATAGTCTGTAGTAGAGCATAGGGAATCAGTCTACAGTCACTTCAGGTGAGAGGGATGGGGAGCGTCTAAGTATTTATTATGTAATCTAGCGGTTCTCAGCCTTCCTAGCGGTTCTCAGCCTTCCTTCCTAGCGGTTCTCAGCCTTCCTAGCGGTTCTCAGCCTTCCTAGCGCTGGGCTCCCTTAATACAGTTCCTCATGTCATGGCGACACCAACCATGCAACTAATTTTGTTGCTATTTCATAACTGTTATTTTGCTACTGTTATGAGTCATAAATATCTGTGTTTTCCAGTGGTCTTAGGTTACCCTTGTGAAAGGGTTGTTTGAACCCCAAGGGGTGGAGACCCACAGGTCTATCCTATAGATTTTTACATTCAAAGGTTTTCCAGTTTGAAATATCAGTGCATCTATGCCTCGCGTGACTCTCGTGATAAAAGGACATGTAAACAAGCTTGTGTTCCAACTACTGCCACGAAAGTCCTCTAACAGATGACCCAGAGAAGGACGGACACTCTGCCTTGTTACCCGGGCTTCTGCCCATCCGTTAGCCTCTCTGTGCTGTGGACGGCTGCATATGAGTATTTAGTAGTTTGAATGCATCCTTTATTTCCAGAAGGAGGTTGTGTGCATGTGTGTATGCGTGTGACACAAGGAGCCTTACCTGCTCCATATAGATCCCTCAATTTTTCGTTTTTAAAATGATGTTTTCCCTAAACCTCAAAACCTCTACTGAGGAATAATCTGAGGGAGGTTTTGCCTGCAGGCTCGGTACGCTGACTGTCTGAAGAAGGTTGTCTTTCCCACGGCCATTGTTACTTTCCATGTTTGAGTCATTTGGTCAAAGATGGGAAGCTGGCGGCCATTCTGCTCAACCTGACACCTTTTCCAATCTAGAACAGACAGATAAGAGTGGACAGTTGACCAAAGCTGGGCCAAGCTCTCTTCCTTAGGGCTTTAAGGTTTAGAACAAGAGTTTGCACTGATTGGTTTGGGATAGCTTGTGCTTGGTGACTTAACGAAATCCCTTGGCGTGCATTCTCTTCTGCTTGATTTCGTACATTCTCCAGTTTCTTCCACGAGTAGATCAGATCTAGCCTGTGGGAAAGAGGCAATGCAGGCCACATCTATGCTCAGATGCTGGAAACATCTGTCTCTCCCCTGTCTGTTTCTCCACCATAGTCACCTTGGAGGCCACATATGCTAGACACATAATTATAGAAGAGAGAAGTGGGCTGCAGAGTCCATAGAAATATGACATGGATGAGGACAAAACTCTACATGTTTTGGATTCATTTCTCATTGGAGTTATTGCCTACCGTGGTTCTCAACCTGTGGGTCGTGACCCCTTTGCAGCAGGTTGAACAGTCTTCACAGGGGTCATCTAAGACCATTGGAAAACACCAATATTTACATAACAATCCATAACAGTAGCAAAATTGTAGTTATGAAGTAGCAACAAAAATAATATGATGGAGGGGAGTCACCACTACGTGAGGAGCTGTGTTGAAGAGTCCAAGCACTAAGGAAGGTTGAGAACCACTGGCCTAGACTTTCTAGACTAATGTATGGTGAGCATAGACGTGTGGTATAGGAGGTCCTTCTGTTTGGGTGTTGTTTTCGTTGGCTAATGAATAAAGAAACTGCCTTGGCCTACGTGATAGGGCAGAACTTAGGTAGGTGGAGAAGACAGAACTGAATTCTGGGAGAAGGAAAGCAGAGAGAGAGAACCGCCATGGGGCCACCAGAATCAGACATGCTATATCTTTCCTGGTAAGCCACGACCTCGTGGTGATATATAGATTAATAGAAATGGGTTAAATCAAGATGTGAGAGTTAGCCAATTAGAGGCTAGAGATAATGGGCCAGGCAGTGATTTAATTAATACAATTTCTGTGCGGTTATTTCGGGTATAAACTAGCTGGGTGGCCAGGCCAAACAAAGGGTCACCTTCCTCGTGCAACAGATGTGTCTGTGTTCAACCAAGAAACATGAATAACTGCTTTCTGGGCTGGCAAGATGGCTCAGTGGGTAACAGGAAAACATTTGTCACCAAGCCTTGCGTTTGTCCCCTGGGACCTATACGAAGGAAAGAACTGACTGTTGAAAGTTGTCCAGCACACACACACACACACACACACACACACACACACACACACAAATAAATAAATTGCATGAATTTTTTTTAAAGAAAAAGAAGAAAGCCTGTTTTTCAGAAAGTCCAGGCAAATGAAGTACGTGCCCAGAGTGCAGCAGAGCTAAGGCAGAGTCCCTACATCTTCCTATTGATTCTTGGCTTCTACCCCATTTAAAGGACAAACTGTATTTATTTTTTGCTTCTATGATATCCCCTATATCTTTATTCCAGGAAACTTATTTTTATCAAGTTTATGCCTTTGCAAAAAAGTTTCCTTTGCAAGAAAAAAAAAACCATGACAAATTTGCCTGGAGCTTCAATAATTCGCTTATGCTTTCGTCATTATACCATGAAGGCAGCTACCTAGGAAATAAGGATTGGATCTTGGTTTCAAGTCCCTTCATGTCTCTTATTCCACTCAAGAACATCAAGATGTGTAACAAAACCTCATCCAGATGAGATCCCACAGTGCATTCCAAGCCTTGATCCAGAATTATTGATCCTACCCATTTGTCCATATTTTAAGCCCAGGCAGATCATCTTTCTAGTTTATTGGCTACAGACAACTTGCTGACAAATGACTCCACTTTCAACATTGTAGGGGGTGCCTCTAGAGCTATCAAGAAAGGGCCACTGTTCAAGAAGGACTCAGGAATCAACTGACTGCTCAGGACCTGTGCCAACTTCCTTTCTGCAGGTAGGGCGACTTTCACAGAGGGGAAGCCGGCATAATAGGAAGAAAGTCTCTGTGAATGAGCCAAATGACACCATAGAACCTGCAGACAAAGGAGCTTTTGATGGCATACATTGCTGATGCCTGGTGCCTTCAAAGGCAATCTAAAAAAAAAAGGTGAAGGAATAATTATGAGGAACATAAGTTTCCCTCAGGATATTGCCCAGTGAACCAATGGCCCACTTGGGAAATATGTAGGTGAGTCTGCACACAGTTTAGCAAAAACATCCCAAGTCTTCAAACCTGTTGCATGGAACAGAGTAACCCCAAAAGGTAAAGGCAAGAGGATTTTGATAGCAAAAGATAAATTTGCTCCTTTCTTTTCCTTGTCTACTATCTAAACCATAAATCTAATCAGAATTTAGAATTCAAGGTCAATGAAGAAAATTTTGAGCCCAGAATGAGGATGTATGCTTGGGAGGTAGAGGCAGGAGGCTCGTGCATTTGAGACAACCTGGACTACATATCAAATCTTATCTCAAAAAACAGCTTGAGCAGCTGATGAGGTAACGCAGTAAAGTTCTTTCCTACCAAGCACAAGGATCTGAACTGATTTCCACAACTCACAAAAAAAGACATGGTGACACACACCTGTAATCTCAGTGCTGGGAAGAGAGAGACAGGCAGATCTCTGGGGCTCCGGGACTCACTGGCAAGCCATCCTAGCCTATTTGACAAGATCCGGGTCAGTAAGAGATAATGTCTCAACAGCAACAAAAAAGTAGTGCCAGAAAAATGGCCTCTAGGGTTGTCATCTGGCATAGACACACATAAATACACACACATGCACACATTCAACACTCCCCCCACCCACACGCAGGTGCATAGTACCTAAGAAACAACACCTGAAGTTGAAGTTGCCCTCCAGCCTCCACATGCACACATGTGTTGTGGAATATTAGCTGAAGATGCATTACATTCCTTTATGCTGGAGAACATTTGTTTAATGATGCAAAGATGTGCCACATTCTTTTATATTGAATTTGCTTAACTCTGTGAAGCTGTATTACTTTGCCTACCTAAAACACCCGATTGATCTAATAAAGAGCTGAGTAGCCCATAGCTAGGCAGGAGAAAGAACAGGCAGGGCTGGCAGGCTGAGAGAATAAATAGGAGAAAAAGAGAAGGTGGAGGAATGGAAAAAGGAGGAGAGGAAGATGCTAGGGAACAGCCACACAGTCATACAGCCAGACATGGAATAAGAAGGGAAGAGAAGACACACAGAAATAAAGAAAGGTAAAGGCCCAGAGGCAAAAGGTAGATGGACTAATTTAAGTTAAGAAAAGCTAGCTAGAAACAAGTCAAGCTAAGGCCAGGCAATCAAAAGAATGTCTCTGTGTATTTTTATTTAGGAGCTGGGTGGTGAACCCCCAAAGAGTAAAGGATAAAATAACCAATATGCGTGTGTGTACCCATACACACAGGTACACCTATACAACTACACATATGTGCACCCATATGCACAGGTACACCAATACATACATGTTACACCTATACAGACACTAACATGCACATGCACATATACAAAGAAAAACTTGAACTCACTTTTCAAAATAGACAGAAACAAACAAACAAAGCAGATCTCTGACTTTGAGGCCAGCCTGGTCTGCAGAGCAAGTTCCAGGACAGTCAGGGCTACACAGAGAAATTCTGTATCAAAAACATGCAAAAAAAAAAAAAGGGGGGGAAGAAAGTCAAAACATCACCAAGAAATAAGAAAAGGAATCTAATAACTCACCAAATATCCAAAACAATATGAACTTACAAACTTATATTATAACTTATATCATACGAAGACATACTAAAATCTGATAAACATGGCTATAAATAAAAAAGGAAGCTGGACTGGATGCTCCTACATCTTTTATCCCAAATTCCACGGTGAAATGACTGTAGGGACTGTTGTGGCTCAAAGACTAACCATGGTCACCTTCTAATTGCCATCTACTATTTTAATTTTTATTGCATTCATAACAGTTTATTAAAATACAGATATATTTTAAAGACTAAAAGTCCAATATCCATGTATTGACCTCTTAATCTAGTATAAGTTTAAAATATTATGATCAAAATATGTTACATACATTATTAAAATGTCATAATGAAGTCATTGCAATATAGAATTTATGCTATTAAAACATTTTTAAAATAAAATTTTAACTATGTTTCTTATGAAAGCTCTTTTTTATTTATGTGTGTGTCTATTTGCCACATGTGTGCAGGTACCTGCTGAGGCCAGTAGAGGACACTGGGTCCCCTTAAGCTGGAGTCACAGGTGGTTATAAAACATGGGTGCTGGGAACTGAACTGTGGAAGAGCAAGTGCTCTTTACTAAGCCATCTCCAGCTCCAAATGCTATCTTACAAGGCCCAAGCTCCCGCCCTATGTGTGTTCCTTAGTGAGCACCTGCTGTTAGAAGCAACTCACGCTTTCATGTTAATCATTGTCTACCCTCTATTTGGTTTCGCCACCTATGTTTCTCTATGTAAGTAACATATGTTTTACTTTTGAAATTGCAGTAGCTTCCCAATGAAAGATCAAAGTCACACCACTGAGACCTCCTGGATGAGCACAGCAGAATCTTAGCATCTGTTTCCCTAGGGTTTCTAAAAATCCTTTTTGGGAAATTCAATGGGCCAGGTACTAAACCAGTCCTGGGCCACCCATCACTGCAGTGAGACTGGTACGGAGCCTGCTGAAATATACGCTCAACATATAAGGGTACTCTTTGCTTTCCAGTGTGTCTCCAGCTCTCGGATGTAAACTTAAAGGGACATTTGGTGAGATGAAATGAGCATCCTCGCTGATCATGAAGCAAGAACTTCATCATAATATTATCATGATGCAGATCAGACCTGCACAGGCTCAGTCAAGCATCCAGCTTCATAATGGAAGAGAAGGTTAAACAGTGGCAAAACCTGGCTTAAAGGCCAACACATCTACTGTGGAGGCCCATTCTGCTGTCTGACCCTAACTGTCTTCAATATCCATTGATAGCTCTCTTAAAAATCTCTCTTTATCACTGGGTGGTGGTGGTGCATGCCTTTAATTCCTGCACTCGGGAAACAGAGGCAGGCAGATCTCTGTGAGTTTGAGGCCAGCCTGGTCTACAGAGCAAGTTCCATGCAGTCAAGGCTTCACAGAGAAACCCTGTGCTGAAAAACAAAACAAAACAAAACAAAAATCACTCTTTATCATCACCATGGGAACTCCCTTTGTCTTTCTCCTGTATCGGATCATGCATCAGGGCCCTAAAGATGGACTCGGAGTCACTGGACCCTTTATCTCTTCTTCCCAGTGCGGCCACACTGAGTCCATCTTTTCAGTCCTTGACTGGAATGTGGGGACAGATACCTGAGCCTAGCCTGTTAGGACCACTGGAGTCCAGGCTTTTGTGCTAAAACTCTCATACTAACTGTAGCAAACCAACCAGGAGAGAAGAGGCCTTTGAGCAGTAACCACTAGAAGCAAGTCGGAGAATGGAGAGGAAAGATGGGATGGTCTCACATGCAGGGGAGGATGAGATGGAAGGTTTCACAGTGGGGAAGATGGGATGGATGGTCCCACATAGCGGGGAAGATGGGATGGATGGTCCCATACAGGGGGAAGGATAGGATGAATGGTCCCACACAGGGGGGATGATAAGATGGTCCCACATAGTGGGGAAGATGGGATGGATGGTCCCACAGAGGGGGAAGATGGAATGGATGGTCCCATATAGGGGGAAGGATAGGATGAATGGTCCCACACAGGGGGGATGATAATATGGTCCCACATAGCTTCTGCAGCCCTTGCTTTCCACCACTATTTTACAAGGAAGAGAAGTGTTTGATGATTGGCTTAACTGAGACAGGAAAATCTGAAGCTATGGCAACAATGGTGATTTCTCTGCATGAGGGTTCCTGGACTCTGAGCAAAGGGGCAAATGCTGCTTCCAGTCCTCTCCGGGTGACTCCAGGTGACTAGGGTCCTAACAGAGAAGTCATGGGTATAGGACCCCATGACAGGCAGAAGTCTCCTAAGGAACTCCATGAGATGTGCTCCTGAGTGGCTCACACGAGAGGTCCATGTGAAGTAGATAGTCCACACCTGAACAAATCTTTGCTTCCTTTCTAGTTGCTGTGACTGAATGCCATGAGAAAGAAATGCCCTGGGTGAGAAAGGGTTTATTTTAGCCCAGTTCCCTGTTCTATAGCCCGTGGCGTCAGAGAACCACAGCAGCAGGAACAGTGATCACATCATAGCCACAGCCAAGAGCAGGGAGAAACGGATGTATGTGTATACTCCCCACTCACCTCTCCTTGTTTGTACAAATCAAAGCCCCAAACCAGGGAACGCTGCCACCCACTCTTAGGCTGGGTCATCACACATCAATTAGTGCAAGACAATTAATCAAGACAATCCCTCACCTAGACAGAATACCTCACTGAGACCCCCCTTTCCTGGTGACTCTCCATTGTACCAGGTTAGTAATGAAATTAACCATCACAGACACCCATAGCCCTTGGGTGGGGGCTCCCTAAGACATAAGGGGAGCTACCTGTCCCATTGCTGACCCTTTAAGAAGGAATTTGACCCAAATGTTGCTCTACCATTGATTCCCCCCACTGAGTTAAGCATCTGATGACCATGTCAGTCCAAAGACAGTCCAAAGACAAAGGACTGAATGAAAGCAACCCATTATTCAGACTTTCTGAAGAAACCAAGTGGCAAACCTGTAGCTGCTTCATTATTATATTTTTTAAAAATTTATTTTCAGTAAAATTACTATTCTTGAAATGCCTAATCTGAAATGTGTGAGTGTGAACATTTGGGGGACATTTTTGGACTTGAAGTTTTGTCTATAATGGTTGTTCCCTCTGAACTTTCTCTTCTGCTTGGTTTTCTTTTTAACTGTGACTTCTTAAAATTATTTAATTATTTATTTAGTGTATGTGTGTGTTTGTGTGCGTCTCTCTCTCTCTCTCTCTCTGTGGGAACATCAGGCATCTTCCCTTGGTCACTCTCTACCACTGCATTTGGAGATAGGCCCTCTCCCTCAACCTGCAGCTCTCCCATTTGTCCAGTCTGGCTGGCCAATGGGCTTCAGGAATCCAGGTGTTCCCACCAAACCTCAAGGCTAGGGTTCCAGGCTCTCAACACTACGCCTGGCTTTCTGTGTAGATTCTGAGGCCCAAACTCAGGTCCTGGTACTTGGACTGCAAGCATTCACCCACTGAGCCACATAGGCAGTGGCTGGTGCCACCTCCTTTGAACAAAATCAGAGACACCTGATGTTCAGGCTCTTCAGAATTAGTTTTAGAAATGGAGACTGGAAGGGAAAGAAAAAGACCTAGCTATTGTCTGCTCAGAAGTTTGTAAGGGCATTTTAGAGTTTAGTTGCATGGACATGAGCTATTAGACTGTTTCAGTCATTGTGTGTGTGTGTGTGTGTGTGTGTGTGTGTGT
>LOEQ01002631.1:23619-37868 GCA_001685075.1 Bramus lutescens | reverse complement strand
ACCTTGAATCTTTTTGTTTGTTTTTTGTTTTTCCAGACAGGGTTTCTCTGTGTAGCAGCCCTAGCTGTCCTAGAACTAGCTCTTGTAGATCAGACTGGCCTTGAACTCACAGTGATCCTCCTGTCTCTGCTTTCCAAGTGCTGGGATTAAAGGCTTGTGCCACCATTGCAGGCACTCATTCATCTTAAGCACAATTCAGTTCAGCTCTCTATTGTGATATGCTTGATACTGTAAACAAATGTGTTTTTAAAGATTGATAATGGACAAAGAAACAATTGAGGTTTCTTCCTGGATCTTTGCTAAGAATGTGACTGAGAGTTAAAATCCCAGCTAACAGGAGCAGTTCAATACTCAGACAATACAAAAAGAATTTGTTTGTTTGATGAGGGAAACCACGAAAGAAGTATGGCTACTCTGATCTTCCCGGTCCGTCTTGGTGTTTAGACAGCCCAAAAGCCAGCCATGGCAGGGATGAGTTATACAACGGAAGCCTGGAACTGCTCTGCGTGCAGCGGACTTTCTGCCCTGAGGTCAGGTATCGCAGAACTCCACTACCTGCTGGAGCGAGGGAGCCTGGACAGCGTGGAAAACAACCCAAGCAACATTTTAGAATTTAAACTGCCAGGTGATAGTGTCTGGTCCTCCAAGGAAAAGATTTTCACTCCAAGCAGGACAGTTTTCTCCTCTGGGAGGAGACTCCACACCTAATGTAGGGGTGCAGAGGAGGGGCAGGCTCCGGCTGCTTAGAGTAACTGAAGACCCAGGTGTTAGAAGCATAAGAAAGAAAGGTTAGCAGGGGCTTTAGCCAGTAGCTTCCTGATCCTAGGGCTCTGCAAATATAACCTGGACACACTGCCAATATTAATTTAGCAACAGTTTTTGAGAAGCTGATCCCAGCGGCAGCTGTTTTACAATCTCCACGANTGCCGCCAAGTGTGCTCCAGTCACCCCAGAGACAGCCCAGAAGCTGCCAGCTCAGGGAATAGCACAAGTGTGGAGGTGGGCAGGCCCGTTATTCAGCAGAAGTCTGTGTGATCCCCATTCTTAGATTTAAAGGGAAAATACAGATTTTAAATCTTTCCCTTTGGCCTTGAGGGGGTGCACAAAAGTGGAATCATAAAGATTAAAATTCACACTCCGAGTTCATTAGTTACCCTCCTATGCCTGAAAATGGATCTTCACCCTTTCTCGAAATGAAGAACCTGGCTCTTAGGGGTTGCTCGAGGCTATGCAGTTAATAAGTGACAGAGTCATTGAACTAGGTCTGACCCTAAGCCACTGTCCTTCTCAGAGGTGAGGCAAGCATGCCTCCCACATACTTAACAAAGTAAATATGTCAGCTGCTATGCCTGCTAAAGGACTTACTTATTTACTTCTTTCCCACCAAGAAGATGCTATTCCTACTGTCCCCCTTGCGCCATTGGGCTTGCTGTGTTTGTGAGCTGGTTTCTTGTTTGTTTTTTCTGTTTGAAATCTCATTGGCCAGTGATGTGGCTCATGTTCAGACCTCAGCCAACCATGCATGACTGACAGTCCCCACTCTCAGTAAGTGCTCAGAAGTTACAGGAGTTGTTTAAGCCGAGGTTAGCCAGTCAGTCTATGGGTGTTTAATGAGCACCACTACCTTCCCATGCACTAGCCTGCTTTATCCCCCACCACACACGTGTGGATAGTTTTCCAAACATGATTCAGATCTAGACACTCCTGTCTTAACAGCGTTCCTGAAATACAGAGTGAAGACAAGACCTGTCACACAAGACTGCCCGTGTAGCTCTGGATGAGAAGTAAACCAAAACTCCAAAGCCTAGCGTCGTTTGTTTCGCTAGAGCTTCAAGAGTACAGATTCCTGCCTGCCCTCTGTGTGCGAACCATCGGAGGATAAGGTATGACTTACATGCTCCCTCCTCACCTCACGGCAGGGAAGCGTAGACACCCGTGGTTGTGGTTTTTCTCTGTAACCTATCTCTACTGAGAGCTGAGTCTGGGAACCTTGGAGGGGGGGAACAAAACAAACAATAACAAATTAACTGAGACTAAACACCAGGACAAAGGAACATGTAAAGGCCAATGTCACCACTGGGTTTCATGTGTTTGAGGTGACTGAATTTCCTGGTGGCCTAGGGAAAAAGGAAAATGGGCACATGGTCTGCATTTTGTTAGCAGAAAAGATAAAACCTACCAAGTCTTGGAAAACAGTCTCCTGCAAAAACAAAACAAAACCAACCCTGCACACAGTTTGTAGTTTGAGGTGGTGTGAATGAGAATGGTTCCCATTGGCTCACCTTTCTCAATACTTGGTCCCCAGTTGGTGGAACTGTTTGGGAAGGATTAGGAGGCATTGCCTTGGTGGAGGAGATATATCACTTGGGGTGGACTTTAGGTTTCAAAAGATTGGTGGCATTATTCCCAGTGTGTTTGGCTTCCTGTTTGTGAATGAACTCATAAGCTCTCAGCCCTTGCCCCATCACCATGCCCACCTGCCTGCTGCCATGCTCCCTGCTGTGATGGTCATGGACTCCAACCCTCTGGAACTGTGAGCCCCACATAAGACCCTTATAAAATATGATATCTCCTTGAAAAGACTATAAAATTATAAACTCTTTAAAAGTTAAATCATTCCAGTATATTTTTGGCTTATATTTACCATTTAGGGTATCCATAATATACCACTCCTTCCCATTTCCTTTTTATGCTGGCCTTTAATCTTTTCAAACTTTTTCCTTACCTCTTCCAAGAGCTGGACACTGTTTTTGCTTATTCCCCTCCTTTGTGGCCATCTGGGAAGGAAGTGCAGACAATTATGAATATCAATATAATATCTTCTCCTGAAGAGATCTCAAGAATAAAGAATACTATATAAAGTAGCATGCTATACAAGCCAAGGCTTAAAACATCCTTTAGTGAACCACTGGAAAATATCACTTGGAATTCCTACCAGATCTTCTGCCTGCTATGTTTAATTCCTAAGTCTCATGTTATTAAAAGAAGTCTGTTTGTTCTTCTGCATTATACAGTTTTTTCATCAAAACTGGCTTAAGTTTGGTGTGAGGAAGTAGAAACTCTTAACAATTTATAATTTCTAATATTTGACTCTTTCCTGTAAGTTTAAGCTCATGAGGATCAACATTCAGAAGCCAAATTCCATGCTGGTTGGAGACACCAAGTGGAATTCCACTCAGAAACATATTTGCATATATCTCTTCCCTATTCTGCTTGTCCAACTTTTGCCAAAACATCCAGATTGTAAAAAAATCCATTTAATCAAACTTATTTGGTGCCAAGAGAAAAACAGAATAAATATAGCCAGATGTTTCACTGCCCAGCTGCTATGCAGGCTCTTTTAAGTAGAGCTATAACACTTGACCTGCTGACTTGATGTCTGGCTTCAGTTTGCTAGAGTTATAATTGTCCAGATAAGTCATGTTTATACAGAGCGCACGGACAAAATGAACTAGGGACACAAAGTACATGGACGAAATGAACTAGGGTTTATTTTAAGCAGTTAACATTGTCTGTGGTACTTATAATAAAGATGATAAGTAGAAAGAAAGACATTAAAAACATAAGATGAATGATCCCAGTGGCTAAGAGCATGTACTGAGCTTGTAGAAGACCTGAGTTCTGTTCCCAGGGCCCACACAGAGATCATTTTAGTATGTCAGCCATACCCAATTTAAATCCTGGCTAAAACTAAGCAACTGTGGCTTTCGGGAAATACTTACCACTTAAATATGCTTAATTCTATATTGGGGCCATGTCGTGGTTTGAATGAAAATGGCCCCCATAGGAAGTGGCACTGTTAGGTGTGGCTTTGTTGGAGGAAGTGTGTCACTGTAGAGTGGGTTTTGAGGTCTGTAGTGATATTTAATGTTTTAACAAATAAAGCTTGCCTGAAGATCAGAGTGTAGAGCTAAGCCACTAGAGGTCAGGGCATGGTGGCACACACCTTTAATCTCAGGACTCGGGAGACAGAGGCAGAGGGATCTCTGTTAGTTCAAAGCCACCCTGGGCTACACAAGATTGAATCGGCCTGAAAGAGAAACAGAACTCACACAAAGATGATCCCAGCACTTGGGATCCCATGCCATTAATCCCAGCACTAGGGAGGCGGAGACAGGAGTGATATGGCTGGGCGGAGAGAGGAATATAAGGCGGAAGGAGACAGGAGCTGAGTGCAGCCTGAGGTTTGGTAGATACAGTTGCAGTCTGAGGATCATCCCTGCAGTTAGAGGACAAAGTCTGAGGAGAAAGTCTGAGGACAGGATCGCTCCTTCAGTCTGAGCATTGGTAGAGGTAAATAGTCTCTCTAGAGGCTGGCACTCTGTTTCCCTGATCTTCAGCATTAACCTCTATATCTGACTCTGGGTTTTTATTATTAATACCAATTAGAATTTGTGCTACAGAGGTCTATACTCAAGCTATGCCCAGTGTGTCACAGAGTTGCTTTGGTTGCCTGTGAATCAAGATGTAGAACTCCCAGCTCCTTCTCCAGGACCATGTCTACCTGCACACCACTATGCTTCCCACCATGACCACAGATAATGGGCTAAATCTCAGAAACTGTAAGCCAGCCCCAATGAAATGTTTCCCTTTGTAAGAGCTGCCGTTGTCATGGTGTCTCTTCACAGCAATAGAAACCGCAACTGAGACAGGCCATGAACACTTATCTCACTGTTTCTCTGAGGACTACCTGCAAGAAACAATGTGTTTAACTGCCCCCCTTAAGGCTCAGGAAACACTGCGGAAGAGGGGCAGGAATGTTGTAAGAGTCAGAGGATCAGCGAGTTTGCTGTGAGGCTTTGTGTCCCCGTAATGTTGGAGGCCATACCTATAACCTATTGCTAACATGACTGCCTAAACATGAGCTGAGCAAGGACAGCAACAAGAGACGTGCCAAAGTAGATGAGGGAAAAGGCTTCAAGCCTACACAAAGAACTACGGGCATCTAAGCATGCCAAGAGCAGGAGTCTTCCCCAGGGAAGAGCATGCTAATTGGTCATCTAAAACCAGATGGCCAGCCCTGGAAACACACATACAAGTGACATTATATGGACCAGGAAGGCTATATACTTAAGAACGTATATATAGAGAATACATATGCATGTAACAACAATTAATAAGCAACTGGCCATAAAGCTTATAGAAAGTAAGGAATGGTGTGTGGGAGGGTATGGAGGCAGGGGAGAAATTATATATACACTATATTTATATATAATAGAATTATAATCTTACAAAAGAAGAAAAGGAGTATGTGTTTACTAAACAGTGGTCATTCTGTTGTGATCAGCATCACATATGTCTTTCTTTAGCATTCAGAATTAACCTTTTGTATTTGTCTCTCTTCCCTTGAACTTCAACATTACCATCATTTTACTGAAACTCACAGCAACCTTATGTTCTGGAGCTAACAGACCACTTTATATTTGTGTGTGAGAGAATGCGCGTGTGTATGTTTGTGTGTGTGGAGCCTGAACTACGGGTGACTATGAGCCATGCCGTGTAGGTGCTGAGAACTGAGTTCAAGTCCTCTGGAAGAGCAGAAAACACTCTTAACCACTGTGCCATCTGTCCCACATCCGAATTAACCTCGTTAGGAAGTCAAGAACTAGACAGCATCAGTGCCCTGGCTCAGCTGTCCAGCATTTGGGGGCATAAGGCAAGAGTCCATGCCTTATCCTTGCATTCAGGAACAACCGTCTGCTCTAAATGGTACATCTGACCATGGGCCCCTCCTTTCCAGCTCCCCCCTCCACTCAGCACCCTCACTAGTGCTCAGGATGGAGGAATCTTTACTGGAAGCCAGCGGGTTTGACCCACCTCTCCAACTTTTCTCAGAACGGTGTTCCTAGGTTCTAGATCATTTGCTTTAAATGTTTCCCTGGATTGGTTCTTGCTCCAACTTGACTTAAACATCAGAAAGGAACTCCTGACCATGAGGACAAAATGCAACCCAGTCAAGTGCCAAATCTACCACATGAGGCCATTCAGAGCACAAACGCTTTTGTCTTCTTCCATTCTCTTCCTTCCTTCCTTCCTTCCTTCCTTCCTTCCTTCCTTCCTTCCTTTCTTTCTTTCTTTCTTTCTTTCCCTTCCTCCTCCCTCCCTTTCTTTGTTTTTGTTTTGTTTTTCAATAAAGGGTTTCTCAGTGTAGCCCTAGCTGTCCTGGAACTCACTCTGTAGACCAGGCTGGCCTTGAACCCAGAGATTGCCTGCATCCGCCTCCCGAGTGATGGGACTAAAGGCGTGCTCCACCTGGCTGGCTAAAGCACACATTTCTAAATGCTGAGGAGGAGAGAAAAACAGAAAGTGTTTGCTCATCGAAACCAGACTTTGGTGTGATAAAAATGTTAGACACTGGGTTGTGCCAGTGGCTGTATGCTATACCAGCATACTAAAATCCACTGAGATGTGTATTTGAAATAAATGAACTTTGTGGACTCTGATTTATACCTCATCAAAGAAGCCTTAGAGCCAGTGAGATGGCTCAGTGGGCAAAAGACACATGAGCCTTATGACCGTAGTTGGACCCCGGGAACCTGTGGTAGATTGAGAAAACTGACCCCTGGAAATTGTCCTCTGACTGCTGAAGGTGCACCATGGCACAGGCTCACCTGCTACCCTCACAAACTAATAATAATAGTAGTAGTAAATAAGGGAGCTTAAAGAATTATACATCACAGTCATAGTTGTAATCCCAGTACTCGGGAGACTGAGGCAGGGGGACCACTGCAAATTCAAGGCCAGCCTGGGTTGTGAATTCCAGGGATTCAGAGCTACAGAATGAGACTGTCTTAAACAAACAACAAAAAGATAAATTCATATGTCTTGTTGTTTTAAAGTCATAAACTAAACTTTCATAAGTTTATCTTTTAAATAATTATAGATAAAAGTGATCGATTACGTGTTTCCAGTTTTATGAACCCCAGAGGGTATGGTACAGAGGCATAACAGTATGGCCTTTGTGATGAACAGGAAGCATCCTGCAGTGGGGAGCTGGGAATGTTCTATATATAAAGAGGGATGTTCAAGATATTTTAAACTGGTGTTACAGCTGGGCACTTACCCATTGCCAAAGATGCCAACTAGAGGTTCCTTAATTACAAGACGTTAGTAGTATCCTGAGACGCAGAAGAAGGGCAGGTTATTATTTAAAAAGCTTTGGAAGCTTCATGAGGTGTGTTAATATTTTGTTTGTGCTGTAACAAACAAAGCTTGACTCTATTCATTTGAGTAGCTATTGTGTCAAAGCAGTAGACTAACTACATACCACTCTCAGGCCTTAACCACTCCTGTGTTCTTGCCTGCCTCCGATAGCCTTCTCTGTATCCAATTTTCACTCCCGTTAGTTTTTCAAGGACTACATTTTTTCACTAACCTTTTTCTGAAAAGCGACTTCTTGCTAGCTAACAGGCCCGCTTCCGCTGTGAAAAAGCAACGGACTTGTTGGGTGGTAGCACTGTGGGCCTAATGGACCCACAAGCTCGGCTGAAAGCTTTGGAAATGTGAGCCTTTGCAGTAGCCTCGCTTTGCAGGCAAACTCAGAGAGGGGCTGCTGTTGGCTTTCCTGAGTGTGGAAAGAATTCTCAGTTGCTTGGCCTTTATGAAACATTTTCCTTCTTTGACTTGTCACACAAATTATGCAGCTGCAGCGACACAGACACATCCGGAACAAAGGATTTGGAGCAGAGGTGCGGTGACCGTTGTTGAGGATACGCAGATATTTTGGGCTTGGTGTGCTATTGCCAGGTAAACCTAGACGTTTGCCCCTCGGAGCTGAGCTGCCATCCTAGGTCCAATGGCAATGGCTTCTGGGTACTTCTTCCTAATTCTGAAAAGTGTGTATCTGCACCCGGAGGAGAGATGTTGATGTCTAAGTCACCGCGGGACCCTGATGTGCCTCGGCCTCCTGGGCAGCACTGTTTTAGGCTCACAGGTAACTTGAAGTAGAACTCAATATTTCTCATTTCTCCACAAGAACAAATTCACTTTCTCTAACACCTTAAAGGAGAAACACGGATATTTTTTTTAAACTGTAGATCTCCCAGAGAGTTACAAGCAAGGTTTGGATCAAGCACAGCATGGCAAACTTTTATAGAAATTAAAATCTGGGATCTCCACAGGAAGTTCCCTCAGCTACCATCATACCCTTCGATCCTGCCTACACAGGGGGTCTAAGTTTTCTGGGATTCTTCTGCCTCTTGCTTGTTCCCCTCTGACCCTGTCTCCCTTCAGCATCTTCTGCAATCAATCACTCAATCAACCAGGGTTTCAAACACTGAGCAATTTAGTGGACTCTTAACTCTGCGTCAGACACTCCTCCCCACCCCCAGCCCTCTCACCTCCAGCCAGCTCAGTTCAGCAAGCAAAGAACTTCTTCTGGAGCCAGCTGGGGATTATATACTGCAAGCCACTTTTCTCCGTCACAAATGGAGTCCAAATTCCAAGAGGGGCTTTCCTCAAGGATAGTTCAGCAAAAAGCTTGACTCTTTCTGTAGGAGAATTGTTCCATGTGGGTCTGATGAAAAGGCATGAGATGGGGGAAAACCCCAAAGAAGTCAAGATAAAGAAAAGACAAAGTAAAATGTATGGAGCATTGTATGGAGCCCTTCGGTTCATTTTTTCACTGTATCTTCAGAGCTACAGTTTACAGAGGAGAAAATGGAGAGCTCTCTAGAGAAGTGCAAATAAATCTGCGAAGTCTAATTGCTAGTAAGAGGCACAGCTAGACCCTATGGCAGGCTGGGGACTCCAGAGTCCAAGGTCTTTTCTTCATGCTCTATCATCATCAATGAGTTTGGGTTCCCAGACTCATCTACCATTCCACCAAACTTCTTGTCAGCTCAGAGCTGCGCTAGTCACAAAAATCCCTTTCCTTGCTGTGGTAGTTTAAATGGAATTGGCCCCCATAACCTCATAGGGGGTGGTACTGTTAGGTGGTGTGGCCTTATTGTAGGAAGTTTGTCATGGTGGGGGTGTGCTTTAAGGTCTGCTATGCTCAAGCTACACCCAATGTGATGGTTCACTTCCTGTTGCCTGAGGGTCAAGATACAGATTTCTCAGCTGCCTCCCCAGCATCATGTCTACCTGCATGCTGCCATGTCCCACCATGATGATAATGGTCTAAACCTCTGAACTCTAAGCCAGCTCCAATTAAATGTTTTCTTTTATAAAAATTTCTGTGGCCATGGTGTCTTTTCACAGAAGAACCCCTAACTAAGACACTGTTTTACTGTAGCCTGGCACAGATATAGCTATTTTAACAGCTTCACCTGGCTGAATATCTCCTGTTGGACTGCCAGCCTTATCGAAGCAGTTACATGGATCCTTACTTCTCAGAGGAGAGCCAAGGTATTGCTGTGAACAAGGGTTTAAGTGGTATAGTGGAAGGAACCACAGACCTTTTGGTCAAGGCAGAATTTAATAAATGCAAAGTAAATCAGTGTCCATCTCTCTGTCTTTGATCACTTTAGAGACAAAGTTTATAAAAAGTTCAATACAACAGCCAATAAAAAGGGAAACAGTATCGTGAGCCAGTTTTCACAATGTCTCCCAAACATATAAAACTAATTGTTTTCTTTATTTTGTATATAGATGATTTAGCAGCTCAGTATGAACAGATTTACTCTTGGAATCTAAAATAGGACAAAACATAACTAATTCTCCCTGTTATCTCCAAGATGTGTTGTTTTTTTATCTACATAGGACAGGCTGCATGAGGACCCCTCTCCACTGCCCACGCAGTGCCTGAAGGAGTCTTACTCAAGTTACTTAATTTCTTTCTACTCCAATTTCTCCAACTGTAGGAGGAAGTCAGTAGACTAGCTACTCCTGGGTTCCCTTCCAGCCATGTGATAAGAGACAGTAAACAGCTGTGTCTCAGGCTCATTTTAACTACCAGCAATTCTACTTCCAATAAGATGAACACAAAAAGGCAAGGGTAAGGAAAGTAAAGAACAGAGGGTAAGTAGAGTCAGGCAAAGACAAAAGTAACTTTAGGGAACTATATTGAATTAACACGATGTAGGTTGTGTGTACATCCTACTTCCTCTGGTTGTGACCTTCCAAGTTGTACTTATTGTACCTCAATTATACTCAGCTAAGAAGTAGCCCCCGTCAACCTCTTGGTTTTTGTTTTCTGTATTTTTTAGTAAAAGCACAGCAGACAGAACCCCAGTTACTTGCCAGGACGTATAAGTAGGGGGAGACCAATTCTCAGCTGTTTGACCTTTAAGCCTCTGATATTTCCTGAAATTAAACACTGGTATAGGAGTCAACTGAGAAGGAAGCATGCACTGCATCCTAGTTATTTTTGTTTATTTGTTTGCTTTTGAGACAGGGTTGCACTGTACTACTGGAACTCCTAACAATCCACTGAGTGTTGGGCTTAGAAGTGAGAGCCACCATATCTAGCACTAACTAGGTACCATTACACAGGAGGTTTTTTTTACTAAGACTAGTATGTAAAAGTTTCCTATTAGACCATAGATAGTCAGAGAGCTTGTTTCTATTGCCTCTGAGAGACTGTAGACATGTATCTCAGAGATGTTTTCCAGATTCTGACCACTGCAATATTTAACCTATTTCTCATTCAGCCATACTGGAACATCTTCCATCTCTTGGCTTCTGTGACACCATGTTCTTTTATTTGTCCTCTGTTTCTCAGCTACTTTCTGAATCTACCTTCTGTTGACAGAGGTTTCTGTCCCACCAGGTCCCACAGTCATTCAGTTCCAAAGAAATACACAGAGGTCTATATTAATTATAAACTGATTGGCCTATTAGCTCAGGTTTCTTATTAACTCTTTTTTAAAATGTTTATTTATTTTATTATGTATACAATATCCTGTCTGCATGTATGCCTGTAGTCCAGAAGAGGGCACCAGACCCACAGATGGTTGTGAGCCACCATGTGGTTGCTGGGAATTAAATTCAGGACCTTTGGAAGAGCAGACAATGCTCTTAACCGCTGAGCCATCTCTCCAGNTGTGAGCCACCATGTGGTTGCTGGGAATTAAATTCAGGACCTTTGGAAGAGCAGACAATGCTCTTAACCGCTGAGCCATCTCTCCAGCCCTTCTTATTAACTTTTATAACTTATATTAGCCCATAATTCTTGTCTGTGTTAGCCACTTGGCTTGGTACCTTTCTTGGCGAGGCTGTCACATATTGCTTCCTCTGTATCTGGGTGATGACTGCAGGCTGAATCTTTTTCTCTTCCCAGAATTCTCCTGTTCTCTTCACCCCGCTTATACTTCCTGCCTGGTTTCCCCACCTATCCTTCCTGCATGGCTACTGGCCAATCAGCATTTTAAAACTGACAGGGTACAGACAATTGTTCCGCAGCAACCTTCTTTCCACAGATTCCTTACTCTCTGGGAACTGCCATCCATTCTGCTCTCAAGAGTTGTCCACTGTCTCTACCTATGCTGAATTAGAAGGTACCTGTGACTCTAGTCCAGACTACCCAACTGCCTACTCAGCACATACCTGGACACCCCACAGGGTCTACAACTCAACACATAACACTAAGTTTCATTTCATCATGAGTTCCCAGTTCCCACGAGTAACTCTGTTCCTGGCTTGGCTGCCTGAGACATAGAACTGGACCATATTCTTGGTCCTCCTTCTTCCATACCAAGCCCAGCCCTGCAATCACCACACTCAGCTGACTCCATCCCAACATCACCGCTGGAATTTGCCCATGTCCCTTTGTGTACACTTCTGCTCCTCTTTCTTCCTTAGTTAGGGGGAGTTTCCCTCCAACCAGAAGTGTGATTATTTCCCCTTGCCACTTCTATGGCTCTTAAGATTAAAAAATTCCAGATTCCATTGAATAGCTCCAAACCCAGAGTCACATAGATGTTCCTGGCTAACCTTGGTGGGTTACAAAACAAAATGAATAGACAAGAATGCGAGAGAAAGATTTGTGGGAAAGCTGAAGGGTGGATGGTGGGGAGAAGGAGGTGGAAGTTGAAGGAGGTCAGTATACAAGTTGTGCATGTGTGAAATTATAAATAATAATTTTTAAAAGAAAATATGAATCAAGCATAGTTACATAAAAGCATCAGTAGCACTTAGATGTTTATTTTAGGATAATAAAGATACATTTATGAAATGGAATCACAGGATAGAAGATTCCTTTTAAAAATTGTATCTCAGGGGTTTAAAAATATTGATTGACACATAAATCCACACTTGTTGAGACAGATCAAGGTTTCTGACTTGTATTTTTTTAATATTTGGAATTTTTATTTATCTTATTGAGCTATACATTTTTCTCTGCTCATCTCCCTTTCTCCCCCCTCCCCTTCAACCCTCTTCCATGGTCCCCTACTCCCAATTTACTCAGGAGATCCTGTATTTTTCTACTTTCTATGTAGATTAGATCTATGTATGTCTCTCTTAGGGTCTTCATTGTTGTCTAAGTTCTCTGGGATTGTGAATTGTAGGCTGGTTTTCTTTGCTTTATGTCTAAAAGCTACTTATGAGTGAGTAATATGATAATTGTCTTTCTGGGTCTAGGTTACCTCATTCAATATGTTATTTTCTAGATCTATCTATTTGCCTGCAAATTTCAAGATGTCATTATTTTTTCCTGCTGTGTAGTACTCCATTGTGTAAACAAACCATGTTTTCCTTATCTATTTTTCAGTCGAAGGGCATTTAGGTTGTTTCCAGGTTCTGGTTATGACAAACAATGCTGCTATGAACATAGNTGGGATTGTGAATTGTAGGCTGGTTTTCTTTGCTTTATGTCTAAAAGCTACTTATGAGTGAGTAATATGATAATTGTCTTTCTGGGTCTAGGTTACCTCATTCAATATGTTATTTTCTAGATCTATCTATTTGCCTGCAAATTTCAAGATGTCATTATTTTTTCCTGCTGTGTAGTACTCCATTGTGTAAACAAACCATGTTTTCCTTATCTATTTTTCAGTCGAAGGGCATTTAGGTTGTTTCCAGGTTCTGGTTATGACAAACAATGCTGCTATGAACATAGCTGAGCACATGTCTTTGTGGTATGATTGAGCATCCTTTGGGTTTATATCCAAAAGTGGCACTGCTGGGTCTTGAGGAAAGTTGTTTCCTAATTTTCTGAGAAATTGCCACAATGATATCCAAAGGAGCTGTACCAGTTTGCACTCCTACCAGCAATGGAGTAGTGTTCCCTTTACCCCACAACCTCTCCAGAATAAGTTTTCAGTTTCAGGAGGTCCCATTTATTGTTTCTCTCAGTCTGACTTGTATTCTATATTCCAGGTTTAATGCACTTTTTCCCAGAAGGAAAGGTCATGGTCTCTCACCTCATAGGCTTCTCCATCAATATTCCTCCTTGCTGAACATTGCTACTTCCCTGCTTTTGCTTCACTGTCACCCAGAAACGCTTCCTTCCCCTCCCCCCACACCCACGAGGTTGACCACAGTGCCTGCAGGTATTCATCTGGCAATCCACTTTCCTGTACAGTCCATGAGAAGACATACCACGTTCTATCTCAGCTGTTCACCTTCCTGAATAGTCCATGAGAAGACATACAACGTCTTATCCCAGCACCATGACGAACCTACAGGCGCTCCATACAGACTTGCAGAATAAATAATGTTTTAAATGCATCCCTACAGTAAACAACAGCAATGTGGGTATCTAATACAACTTTGTGTGCAATGTGAACTGAAGAAAAAATATCCATTTCATTTTCTGCTAGGCAAGCACTCTACTGACCTACATGGCAGTCATCATTTTCTCTTTTTAAACTTCTCTCTAAGCAATAGAATCTGTTTTTCCTAATGAAACCTGTGCTAGGCTTCATTACATAACAGTTTACATAAAGCACCCAGAATAGAACTTCTCATGTAAGAACTGGGTCTTGGGATCACTCTCAATCTTGAGATACCTAGGGACCATGAGAACATGGAGAGCTTCGTTTGCAAACTACTAATCCAGCCAATCCTTCTGCAACACACAGACTCAGCCATGCCACTTGGCACATACGCTTCCTGGCTGTGCCTTTTCTTTTCCCATTAAAAACAATAGCCCTTTAAATTAGTTCACTGTCCTATGTAACATGAGTGGGGCCTGCTTGTTGGGGTTTCTGTCCTGCCTGGTTCCCCCAGCTATTTAGCCCCAAAGAAAATCACACAGAGATCTCTATAAGTTATAAAGCTGATTGGCCCATTTGCTCAGGCTACTTATTAGTTCTCGTAACTTATATTAACCCATTGTTCTTATCTATGTTAGCCACATGGCTCAG
>LOEQ01002630.1:304505-320456 GCA_001685075.1 Bramus lutescens | reverse complement strand
TTAAACTCATGCCGGTAAGCCACAGTCAAGTGGCAATACAGATATTAGAAATGGATTAAAAGAATATATAAGCATTAGCCAATAAGAGGTTAGAACTAATGGGCCAGACAGTGTTTAAATGAATATAGTTTCCGTGTAATTATTTTGGGTGTAAAGTTGGCAGGAAGCGACCCGCTGCTCTCTTTCTACAGAGTGGCGCTCCAACGTGGTAACGAACTCCACGTAAAACCTTAGAGAGAAAGAATAGTTCTGTTTTTTAATGTAGGTTAATTTTTGATGATAAAGAATTTCATTTTTTTGTGATTTATTTGGGATATGTAACATTTATTTGCTTTTATTTTATTCATTTAATGTACACTGGTGTTTTGCCATGGGTGTCAGGTCCCCTGGACCTGGAGTTATATAGACAGTTGTGAGCTGCCATGTGGGTTGTTGGGAATTGAACCCGGGTCCTCTGGGAGAGTAAACAGTGCTCTTAACCACTGAACCATCTCTTCAGCCTCCATTTTACTTACTTACGTGTTAGTATATAGTATATAGGAGCCAGTGTATGCACTTGTGGAAGCCAGAGGTTGATGTTGGATTTTTGAGACAATGCTTCTTAGTGTGACTCTGGCTGTTTTTTAGAACTAGCTCTGTAGACCATACTGGCCTTGAACTCCCAGAGATCTGCCTGCCTCTGCCTCTTTAGTGCTGGTGATAAAGGGGTGCACCACCACCCCCGGCTCAATTATTATTTCTCAAAAACATGGTTAGTTTTGAATGAATAATTCATGATATTTAAATTATTAAACTTTTGAGGACAGACCAGCAGTAGATAACTTGTCTAGCATGTGCAAGGCCCTGAGTTCATTCTCCAGTACAAGTATAACTAGTATAACAGGAAAACTATGAAAATAATATAGTATCTGGATGATATAGTATATAAATATTCTGTTGCTACTAAATCCTTTTTTTCGGAAAAAAACAAAACAAAACAATGTTATACCTTTCTTTGTAAGTAACTATAGAACAATTTGCAAAGTAGGACCAAACCCAGGACCTAACTGCGTACAAATTAGTTCAAGTTCTTCTACCCCAGTCAATTTATTTTTAGAAATGCAACTGTCTTGATTATTAATAACACTATGCTTTCATTCCTTATTAGAACACACTTTTATGAGGAACATGGGTCCTAATTGTTTTTATTAAGATGAGTTTTTTGATAGATGTTTATGTACCTTTTTATTGCCTATGTAATTATCAGGTAGACCCTGACACAAAAGTTCTAACAGTTGACACAATTTCTTCAAAACTTGCTTTTAGATGTTTTAAACCATGTTTTATTTTATTTTATAATCATTTTATAATGATGGCATTGATACATAAATTTGTTGTAAATAAACAAAATGTAGGTATATCACTGGAGTCTTTTGAACATGAACTAATGTTTTGTGGTAATTTTTACTATCTCCAGGGTGATGTATGTATACATGTGCACATGTGTACTTTCAATAATACTGTCTTGATTTTATGTTTTATTTACTATTTAATACCCACATTGATTTTTTTATGCAAAACCAGATTGAAAATGGGTTTCTCATTTACTGTCCTTATCTGAATTTTAATGTACAAATTGGAAACCATCATTTTTTGAATCATAATTGCCTTTTTTCTTCAAAGTTTTTTGTTTTTTTGTTTTTTTATAAAAGAAAAGCAAAACAAAACCAGGTTCTCTCCCTACCTTCTGTGCTTGAGATTGAAACCAAGATCTTGTCAAGCATGATAACTGGGCACATACTTTACCACTGGTCTGCTTAGCCAGCTGTTATAAATCTTTAAAGCCATAGTCATATAGCTTTTTTTTTTTAAGTTTAAAAATTCCACATTTATGGGGTACTATGTAACAATATATTTTTAAATATGTTGCATTATGTAATATTGTTTAACATATCAAGTCAAATATACCTGTGTTATTTATCATTTCTTCCTCATTAATACATCCAGAATTCAGTTCGGAATATATAGTACATTGTCATTTAGTCAACCTACTGTGTATTAGCATAAACTGATATTAAAAGTAATATATGCTTTATGTTTGTGTTTTGTGTGAAAATATTTGAATTTCTGTAATGAAATCTGAAAAGTTTGCTTAAGTAAACATTGCCTTTTGGTAACTGATACTTAGGAATCTTCACCTTTGGATATAGAGGTGGTTGGGTCCAAGACAAAAATTACGTTTTGCAGATTATTTGATAGGATCTCAATTTAATGAATATTTGGAAGAAGTGTAGGTCAACTCTGATTTGGGAGACTTTTAATGTAAAATTTTCACTTTCGATACTGTATTTGCATCTCAGTGTCCTGATAGATTTCTGTTTTGATTTTTTTGCTGACAGGTCACATTTAGGGCAGGCAAACCATAAGGGATATATCCCTCCTGAGAGTAGAAAATCTAATTTTAAGGCACCCAAAGTGCAATCTAATACCACTTCTGAACTGTCAAGGGGACACCTTTCTAAAAGGTAAATTTTCACATTGCTTGTACAATTTCAAGGGAGACAAATTGCATTTGAATTATTGCATATATTAAAGTTTACAAAGTTATCTACACAAGTTTTTTTTTTTCCTCTGAGTGTATATTTTATTTCCTTTCTGGTGGTATCATTTAGACGTACCTTAGTCAATGAAATTTTTACTTGTTGGGGAGTCATGAGGTTCCTCATTTGCTTAACAAACCATGTTAGGCATTTAAAAAACCCTGTGTGTGTGTGTGTGTGTGTGTGTGTGTGTGTATCTTTGTGGGTGTGTGCACATGAGTGCCAGTGCCTACAGACCAGAAGAGGGCATTGGATTCCCTGGAGTTGGAGTTAGTTGTGAGCCACCTGGTCACCGTGTTGGGAACTGAACTCAACTCCTCTTAATTGCTTGTGCCTCATTGTTGGCAGTTGATGGTGTCATTTAGTTAACATTTTTAAAATGCTGATTGTCAGTGCCTGTTTAAGTCAGTATTTTTTTGTTAGTACAAGTCAATATTCTTTTTAAAGGAAATTTTATTTATGTGTATTACATATATGTGGATGCTAGAGAAGGCCAGAAGAGGGTTTTGGATCCCTAGAATTGGAGTTACTGGTGCTTGTGAACCTGCATGTGGGACATGCAAGTACTCTTTAAACGAGCCATCTCTCTAGATCTCCAGTTGGTAGGAGGCTTTGCAAAGGGGTGTTACTATGAAGATTGTTTTCTAAGATGGTGTCCAACCTTTCAGAAATAATTTGTGCTTATTTCCTCTACACATTGGGAAAGCATAGTGGTTATGAACCATTAAGCATTCTTTTTCTTAAAACAATAAACTCTTTTGATCAGGAGTGTTAGTGTCAGTGATCTTTGGGCCAAAGAGTGTTCCGCCGGGTGTTGTGGCGCAAGCCTGAAATCCCAGCACATGGGTGTAGAAGCAGGACCAGTGTTCAAAGACAGTCTTAGCTGAGACTCTTCTTAGTTATAGACAATTCTGGGCTATGAGAGAGAGAATACCTCCTCCTTCTTCTCCCTGTAAAAAGTATGCTTTTTTTTTTCTAACAAAAGACATTTAAAAAATCAGTCTTTCTCTTTTATTTTTGAACTATTTGAAAATTTTAATATTGGATTTCACAAAAATTGTCCCACCCTCTTTTTCCCCCTAAGTATTTAGTCCAGGGATTTTGGGGATTGTTAGACTTAAGTGTTAGATGGCAGGTTTACTCATGATATGCTACTACTAACTCTTTTTCTTATCCAACCTCTTAGAAGCTGCAGTTCATCATCTACTGTCGTAGTTCCACAACCAGAGGATCCAGACAGAGCCAATACTTCTGAAAGGCAGAAAACGGGGCAGGTGCCTAAGAAAGACAATTCTCGAGGAGTGAAACGCAGTGCTAGTCCAGACTACAACAGGACCAATTCACCTAGCTCTGTGAAAAAGCCCAGAGCATTTCAGCACATTGAGTCTCTCTCAGAAACCAATAAGCCACATAGTAAGTCAAAGAAGAGACATTTAGACCAGGAGCAACAACTGAAATCTGCACAATTGCCATCAACAAGCAAGGCTCACACCAGAAAGAGTGTGGCTGCTGGTAGTTCACGGGGTCAGAAAAGAAAGAGGACAGAGAGTTCTTGTGTAAAGAGTGGTCCTGGGTCTGAATCAACTGGTGCCGAAGAGAGATCTGCAAAACCCACCAAGCTGGCTTCAAAATCAGCCACCTCAGCCAAAGCTGGGTGTAGCACCATCACCGATTCTTCTGCTGCTGCCTCTACTTCCTCCTCCTCTTCGGCTNNGGCTGTAGCCTCAGCCTCTTCGACTGTACCACCAGGTGCCAGGGTGAAACAAGGAAAAGACCAGAACAAGGCCAGGCGTTCCCGTTCAGCGTCCAGTCCTAGTCCCAGAAGAAGTAGCAGGGAAAAGGAGCAGAGTAAAACTGGTGGCTCTTCAAAATTTGATTGGGCTGCTCGTTTCAGCCCTAAAGTTAGCCTACCTAAAACAAAACTGTCTCTTCCAGGGTCTTCTAAGTCAGAGACATCAAAACCTGGACCTTCTGGATTACAGGCCAAATTAGCAAGTAAGTTTATGGGACAATCTTTCTTTACTTAAAGAACATCTCCTGGTTGGTCAGGAGTGACTATGCTTTCAAGTTAGTTTTATTTATTCTCTCAGATTTACTTTTTAATCTCCATATGACAATGCATGTCAATTGAAATACAAGTTAAATTTGCAGAGACAGACTTATTACTGCTTAGTAATTAACTTACTAGTGCTAAGTAATCTTATTTCATTGTATGTTTGTCTTTGCAGCATCTACTTATCAGTCATTTCCTAATGTCAGCATGGGGGAAAAGTTGGTGTTCTGTGCTAGATTTAAAAAGTGCAATATTTTGACTTGTTAAGGTGCTTTTAAAAGGTGCTTCTTACATGCCACGTACTACTAGGCACTTAAGTTAATGGAAGGAATATTGTCCTGTTGAAGTTTGTTGGAGAGTAGGAACAATATTTTAAGCAAAGAAACAGATGGAAGAAGCATAGTGCTGTATATTTTCCTTTTTGTACTACCTTGGTGCACACACATGTGCTCGTGCTCTCTCTTGCTCTCTCTTTCCTTTTTCTCCTTCCCCCTCTCCTTCCCCCCTTCCCCTTCACTCCACCCCTCTTCTCAGGAGACTTTCTTCTTGTAACTGAGGCAGACAGATGATACTTTATAACTTCTGATTATGGTCATATTGAAGCTGTTCCCTTTGTTCTGTTGTAAGAAATACACAGGACAAAGAGATTAAGAACATAAGCCACATCCTTTTCATTTTGGGGGTAGGTGGGTAGTAGCATTTCTCTGTGTAGCCTGGCTGTCCTGGAACTTACTTTGTATACCAGGCTGACCTCAAACTGAGATCCACTTGCCTCTGTCATCTGAATGCTTGGATTAAAGGCATGTGTTACCACTACCCAGCCCTTTTTACATTTTATAACAAGTTTAAGGGTCTGAATTTTCTTTTATATTTTGAAATTCTTGACAGTCTCAATGTTGCTTAAACTAGTTTCAAGCCTTGTGATCTTCATGCTTTAGCCTGGGATTGCAAGCATATAGCATAGCACTTTGGTGCTCAGGTAGTCTCTTTTTCGAGTCTTCTTGTAAGATTGGATAGATAGAGCTAAGGTATTCCTTAATTATTGAAAGCCTTTGAATGGTTGCTGCTAGCATTTTTTTTAAAAATAATTACATTTGTTTTTGTTTCTTGTGTTTGTGGGTACACATATGTCTTGGTACGTATGTTTCTCTACTTCCACCCTGTGGGACCTGGAGATTGAATTCAGGTTCTCACACCAGTGTCAAGCACCTTTACTGGCTGAGCCTTCAGATCGGCACTCTCACTAATGTTCTTATTCAAAAACTTCAGCTAATACCAAATTAGCTTAATTTAATACAGAGCCTCAGGTGTTAACCCTGTTTAGCACTAAATCTATAGCTATGCACACACATACCTGAGCATGTGCTGTGGTGCTTATGGGGGTCAGAGGACAACTTGATTCTTTCCTACTTTGGATTCTGATGTCTTTAAGTTTGGTAGTGAGCAAGCTCCTTACCTGCTTAACCATAACATTTTTTTGTTTACTTATATCATATGATTATTAGAAAGTATTAGAAAGGTGACATCATTTAAAATTGTGTAGGTAATACATTGGGATTTGGAAGTTTAGTAACTTGGCATTAAAAGGAAATGAAAGACCTGCTGAAAAAAGCTTGATACCCCATTCTGCCCAGTTTTTTTTGACAACTAGAAATATTAATGTCAGTTCTTTTTCCTCTTTCTCACTTGAAATGAAGTAATAACGTATGGCTTTCTTTGTGTTGTGGGTGTTTCTGTTAGAAAACTGTAGTTTTCATAGCCAGTGAATTGGAATCTGTTTATGTTATTACAATGCTGAAGATTGATATTCTTCCTTTCCTCCTCTCAGTACTTCACTCAAGTTATTCATCTCTTTTCTTACTCTTTCTTTCTTCTTCTTCTTCTGAATTTTTTTCTTTTGTTTTTGAGACAGGGTTCTGTGTATAGCTTTGAAGCCTGTCCTGGCACTCATTTTGTAGATCAGGCTGGTCTTGAACACAGAGATTCTCCTGCCTCTGCCTCCCAAGTGCTGGGATTAAAGGCATGTGCCACCACTGCCAGGCTAGGTTCTTAATTCTTAAGGTAATTCTATGGTCAGGTGATGGGACATGGTAAATACTACAGGCCATATCTTCAAACTCTCCTCAAATGTCAGCTTTCTTTCTTCATTTCTTTTGAGGCAGGGTCTCTTTATGCAAGTAAGGTTGAACTATAGTTTACTCTAGGAGATTTGAACTCTTGCTCCTTCTGCCTGAGCCTCTCGAGTGTGGAGATTACAGGCATGCACTGCTATGCCTGCTGAGCTTTCTTTTCTTACTAACAACATTTCAATTTTTTTATGTATATGGATGTTTTGACTGCATTTATGTCTGTTTACCATGCTCATGCCTGGGTTCCCTCATAGACAAGAGGGTGTCAGATTCCCTGGAACTGGAGTTACAGTTGTGAGCTGCCATTTGGGTACTAGGAATCAAACCAGGGTTGTGTAGAAGAACAACCACTGCTGATAAGTGATGATCCATTTCTCAACCCTTACAGCCAGTCACCTTAAAGAAATAGTTTCTAGGACCAGGTATGATGTGGTGCACATCTTCAGTCCCAGCAGGCTGGAGACAGATGCAGAAGCATGCACATCTTTGTGAGTTTGAGACTATTTAGGACTACATAGTGGGACCCTCAAGAAAGAAAAGGGGTGGAAGGGAGGCAGAAGAAGGAAGGGGAAAGGAAATAGTTTTTATTTGTATATATACAATTATACAAAATGGCTTTCTATATTCATGTAATCCAATCATATCTATTACCTTTTTTTTGTTTCCTTTAATATTCTCCTTCCTCTTCCCAATTACTCCCTTAGCTAAATGTTGTATGGGATGTGATGGTATGTGTGTGTGAGTGAACCCAGCAAATTTCATTAGGGCTACTTAGAGGAACATACGGTGAGGGATAATTTCTAGGACATTTAGCTAAGAGCTTATGCCGTTTAAGAAAATGTCTTTACCTTTATCATAAGTTTCTTTAAATGTGTACAATTCATTAGAGAGTAGCTAGGTCTGAGCCTTTTCTCTTTCCAGGACAGATTTTGCTGAGTCTAGTTGAGCAGATCTTGTGAAGGTAATCACAGCTATTGTTGTTCAAGATTACAACAACATGTCATCAGGGAGGTAGCATTCCACCCCTTTTCTTACCCTTTCCCCCATTTCTGGAAAGAAGTTTTTTTGTTTTTTCTTTAAATAAAATTACATTTATTTGCATGTGTGTGAGGATGGTGGTGCACATTTAGTGTGTAACATTTAGTGTATGTTGAAGTAAGAGGATAATTTGTGGGAGTTGGTTTTCCTTTTATCTTGTCAGTTTTGGGGACTAAACTTAGGTCTAAGGCTCGACAGCACTGTCTTTACCTTTTACCTGTTGAGTCATCTCTAAGTTCCTTATATCATTTTGAGTGTGTGTGTGTGTGTGTGTGTGTGTGTGTGAGTGTGTGTGTGTGTATAGGGATGAGGGAAAAGAGAATGAGAATGGGGAGAGGAAATGGTATGCTCATGGCACATTTGTGGAAGACAGAGTTAGGGAATCAATTTTTGCCTTCTGCCTTCAACTTTGGATCTAGGCAATAAACTCTCCTGTTTGTTGTGAGACGTGTGCCATCCCTCCTTCCACAAACTACTATTAAGTTCCTTTACTCTTTGTAGTGTTCCTTGTACTTTGTTAGGGCACGGTACAGATGTCCCTTTAAAGCATTTAGCACTCTTTTCTTTATTAGTACTTTGATCAAGTCTGTGCAGTTACCACTGAGCAGTGCAAAAATGCTCATCTTACCAATCTTGTCTATTAGCATAGACATAGCTACTTAGAAGGAAATATAACAAGCATATCATGTCTATTTACTTAGAAAGCAGCAACAACTTTTTCACTAGCGCTTATACAACCCCCCACAAGCAGTAATACCATGGTTTACATTAGCAAATGTGAGTTCTCTCCTGTGGAGTGATAATCAAATCTGGTCAGAAAGCAGTTGGTTGCCTTTTTTACAGACTTGCCATTATTGTGTAATGACATAAGATCTACCTATGAGTGACAGCTCTCCCAATAATTTTGAACACTTAAATCATTAGCACTATGAGGGCTGATCAGTAAAGAGGAGTTCTTAAGCTCAGTGCCAGCTTGAGTTTTCTGTATCTTCTCTCACCTAGGTGCACGGTAACATCAGCATAGGGTTTTATCAGGTAATTCTGCAATTGTCTCTATTGTTTTCGGAGTTTTGTAGCTCTTTCTTGACCATTGTAGGGAGAAAACAAGACTCTCTTTAAAGGATTTTCCTTGATTTTTACAAAAAAGAAGGTCTATCAGTTTGTTGGAACATAAACAGCTATTCTATTAAATATGCTTATATGATCAGACTCATTGTACAGTGTTACTTCCTTAGTCTGTTATATGTGGTCAGTGCATTGCTTTCCCAGTCTCACTGCTTCCTTTCTTTTTTCTTTTTCTTTTCTCCCTCCCTCCCTACCTCTTTTTTTTTTTTTTGAGACAGGATTTCTCTCTGTATAACAATCATGGCTGACCTAGAACTTAACTCTGTAGACCAGGCTGGCCTTGAACTCAAAGAGATCCATCTGTCTCTGTGTCCCAAATGCTGGGATTACAGGCCTGCACCACATTGCCCTGCTGGGTTTTTTTTTTTNTTTTTTTTTGAGACAGGATTTCTCTCTGTATAACAATCATGGCTGACCTAGAACTTAACTCTGTAGACCAGGCTGGCCTTGAACTCAAAGAGATCCATCTGTCTCTGTGTCCCAAATGCTGGGATTACAGGCCTGCACCACATTGCCCTGCTGGGTTTTTTTTTTTNTTTTAATTAAATTAAGTAAAAACGTTTCAAAACATACTAGCCAATATTTACTGTGTTTGACAGTCATGGATCGTCTCATTTGTCCATCAGCTTTCTATGCCAAATTTTATTCTCAGCCCACAGGTAGAACATGGAATCATTGATCTGATTTCTGTCCAAGGTCATAAAAGAAGTCATAGCACTAAGATTCAAATCCAGGCCGTTCTGTAATGTCTGAAGTGAAATGCATAACAATGGGCAGAGTGAGAGAAAGACATGTTACTGGTTTTGAAATATTAATGTTTTGGGGAGAAAGTCTGTAATAGAGTTCAACAATCTACTTTGTAACATTTTTTGGGAAATGGGTATAATACTTTGAAGAGTGTGCATCTGCAGAGACTTATTTAACATAATCACAATCATGTGGCTATCACCATGTAGGAAGCACAACTGAAGGTGACTAATTTCAGCAGCAAATGCAGAGTAGTGCTTTGGCCATATCGTGTAAATCTGTTTTCTACACTGGGAACATTGAGATGGGAATTTCTGGTACTCATGCCAATTTTGTGAATAACAAAAAGTTTAGTTATAGTTAGGGCCAAACTTACCTCTAATCATATTTCTAAGGTAATATTCTTGTGAAATGTGAATGAACGTAAAATGAATTTTATAAAGTTAAACAGTATGTCAGATTACATATTCAGAATCCTAGTCAAATAATTAATGGGCTTTTATATTTCTGTTGTGCTTGGAATTGGACCCAGGACCTTGTACATGCTGGATGAGTGTTCTACCACTGTACTAACCCTCTAGTTCCCCCTGCCCCCGACTAACCTTTTCCTTTTAATTTTTCTTAAGTATTATTGTGTATTTATGTATGTGTGTATGTCTGTGTCTGTGTCCATTAAGTATACCAGGGCTTGTGTGTGGCAGTCAGAGGAGAGCTTTGTATAGCCATAGCCAGTTCTCTTTAGGCTTGTGTAGACCTGCCTTTACCCATTGAGCCATCTTGTGGGTGCCTTCATGACTTTCGAATGCATTAAAATTTTGCTGTTTTTTCCCCCACATTCACATGCTTAATTTGACTTAATTTTTTTTTGTTGTTTCCACATTCACAACCCTAATTAATGTTGTGAAGCTGACACCTGATTAGAAATCTTGGTATGGGAAGAAGCATAAAGACCACTTTATGAGCTAAGATAAGACATGCTTCCTAATGGATAGATTATTTATTTGTAGATGTTTTCTTTCAGCTTTAACATGCAGTGAGAATGGGGAATGAGCTCATTCTAAGATTTGATTGACAAGAGCTTTGTGGTAAGGAACATTTTGACTTGAGGATGCTTGAGGATATTTGGGGGAAGCTGCTTGTTCGTTTCCTGGCCGCCCAGACTCCCAAAATCTGTATTAATTGCAGTACTGTTTGGCCAATAGCTTAAGTGTATTTCTGGCTAATTGTTATATCTTAAAATTAACCCGTTTCTGTAAATCTCTGTATTGCTCCATGGCTGTGGCTTACCAACATGGTTCCAGTGCGTCTGGTGTTTCCTGTGGGTGGCTACATGGCTTATTTCTGACTCTGCCTACTCTCTCTCTCTATCTCTTTCAGCCTGACTTTACTCTGTTAAGCCATTGACTGAAAGCAGCTTCTTTAGCTACCGATGACAATAAAACATATTCACAGCATACATCACCTCCCACATCACATGGAGGACTCATCTTTGTGTTCAAGTATTGAAGGAGATTCAGGGTATGCATTAATAGCTAGGAGGCTTAGAGACATCTTTCAGTAACTTTTGACAAATTTTTTTTTTTTTGCTACTCTTTGGAGAACTGGGTCTTTCGTTTGACAGGGTTTCTCTGTTGCTTTAGAGCCTGTCCTGGAACTCAGGCAACTAAGAAACTCATTATGTACCAAGGATGAACTGCAGTTTTTGATTCTCCTTCCTGCTTCATTCAGCCTTCCATGTGCTGGAATTAACACACCAAGTATTACCGATTTATTTGATCAATTGCTATTTCTTTGGGAAGCAAAGACCACTTTGGAAATGATATAATACATTTATTCTGGGTAGTTAGTTGTACAGGAAGACCTTTTCTAGTATATTTTTCCTTCAAGTCTCTTAGGCAGATGAACAAGTTCTTTTTGAGGTACTAGCATGTCAGAAGAGTAGTGAAACTTCTGCCTTAATGATAGACTTCCTTCAGTTCTGCTGCTTCCAAGCTGAACTAGTAAGTAACTCCATGTAGACATGGGAAGAATATCCCAGAAAGGATGGTATGTGATGATTTTTGGTGTGCAGTTTTGACATTTTACAGGTGTTTGTGTGTGAACAGGTATTCTTGCAAATTTATTTGTCATAAAGTGTAAAATCAGTGCTATAGTACTGGTTCATGTGATTTTTTTAAAAAAATGCTATATATTTTATTTAATAGCCTATAAGAGCATGTTGTTCATGTTGCTGTCATAAAATAGCCTCAAAAATGCAGTTTGAGTTTATTTTGGCTCACTGGTATTGTGGCAGGGAGTAAAGGCTGCAGGAAAATGAAGCAACTGGTGAAATTGTGTCTACAAAACAATAAATATAGGTGCTTCATCTGTCTCCTTTCCTGCAGTTCAGAGCTCAAGCCCAAACTCACATTTTGGTTGGGTCTTACTAACCTTAGACAGACAGGTCTGTAGTTGGTCTGCTCTGGTCTTCTCTCTCTTTTTTTTTTTCCCCAAACTCTTTTTGGGGGCCTGCCACCCCAAAAAATACACAGAAAATTATTCTTTCTTAAGAATGCCCAGTCATACTTTGGCCCTTTTTCTAGCTAGCTTTTCTAACTTAAATTATCTCAGTTCTCTCTAACTATGTTTGCCTCTGGCCTTTTCACCTTTTCCTTATTCTGTGTATCTTGCTGTCTTCCTTCTTACTCCAAGGCTGGCTGTGCAGCTGGGTGAGGCCTCTGGGGTCCTCATTTGCTGGAGCCTACATTTCTCCTATTTATTTTCTTTGCCTGGCAGCCCCACCTGTTTCTGCTGCCTAGCTATTAGCCATTCAGCTCTTTATTAGACCAATCAGGTGTTTTTAGGCAAAGTGACACAGCTTTACAGAATTGAACAAAAGTAACATAAAAGAATGCAACACATCACTAAACAAATATTTCACAACATAAACAAGTATATCTTTAATATTCTACAGCACAGGCCTCTTTTCTTTAGTTACTCTTGATTTTGTCAAGAATATTAGCTATCACAGTATTTTGCTGGCTACCTTATTACCGATTTTTAAAGGAATAATTTCAGAATGAGTTATTAATGTTATTAAAAGGAATAGTTGATCATCGAACTAACTCAGGAAAGTTTAAAAGTTTAAAAGTCTCATTTCTCATTTAATTTGACTGTAGCTCTCATTTATTATTTAAAGTGAATACAATGTGCACATTTTTACTGACATAGTATTACCAACTTATTCCCATCAATTATTCCCATGGATTTCATGTTCTGTTAGTTAGTTGATGCAGCTTATGGCCACTTTTGGAATTCTACAAGAATCAAGCAGATGAAGAGTTCTGAGAAAGTAATTGAAAGTGAACTTGCTTTGTGAGAACTCTTGTTTGTTTGATACATGGTGCTTTGCATCTAACACAGGGAGGAAACTAAAATGAATTGAGCAGAAGTGAGGAATTTAGAAATTAGACTCTGGGTAAGTTTTTATATTATCATTCTTGTTGAGTTGGAAAGATAGGCTTATTTTTGTCCCTTATGAGGTAGAAAACTTAAAATAAGGTTGGATGTTAAGTTGTGGGGATATGCCTTTAATCCTAACACTTGAGAGGCAGAGGCAGGGAAGATCCCTGGGAGTCTGAGATTATGCTGGCTCACATAGTTCTGCACCAGTCAAGGTTACACAGGGACACAAACACATATATTACAAGACAGTAATAATTTAATAATTTAAATGTGAAAAGATGCTTGGAAGGGCCACAGAGAGAGCTCAAAGTTTAGAACATTTGACACACAGCCTGATGACCTGAAGTTGATCTTCAGACCCTGATGTAGCTGCATTTTCCTGTAATCCACGCAGTCCTATAGTGAGACACAGTAGAAAAAATAGACCGCTGCCTCAGAAACAGGTGAGAGGAGGAAGCCTGCTCCTCCGGTTGCCACATGCTGCTTCTCCTCTCCCCCAGAAACAAAATTTAAAAACTTCTTTTGTTTGAAACTCTATAAAATGTTAAAAGCATTGCTGAGTTTGTTTTTTAACACATAAGAACAGTTAAAATCTAAGTTACCTACGTGTTACTGTTAAAAACCAGTAGTCAGTTGTAGTTCATCATATCTGTATACCTACCTAGTATTGAGACATCTCAGTCAAACAGATCAAGTTGAAAGTCTCAGTCAAATTTAAGGCCAGCCTGAGCTATATATAGCAAAATGGTTCTAAAAAATAAAGCACTCCCCTCAACAAAGCAAAACAAATCTACAATATACTTATTGTCACATGCATTTTTATTAGTTATTTTGGCATTTACTAAACTATGTGACCTGATTGGTTATTTCTCCCTATGATTTGATCTTTTTTTTTTAATTTTTGCTTTTTTGTTTTGTTTTTTCGAGACATGGTTTTTCTGTGTATCCTTGGCTAACCTAGTACTTGTTCTGTATCAGGCTGGCTTTCAGCTTCCAAAGATCCCCTGCCTCTGCCTCCTCAGTGTTGGGATTAAAGGCATGTGCCACCACTGGCTTGATCTTTTATTGTCCTTATGGAAAATGAGGACAACCCTTAACATCCCTTTATTCCCAAAGATGGAACCTCAAACCAACCTGCATTACACCACTATGCTGTTAATCCTAAGACTTAAGAGAATTTTGTGTCTTAACTTCCCCAACCTTCCACTTAACATAAACTTTCTGTTTTCTGCTTATACTTCATGTATTACATGAATATATAAATGTCTGCACTATATGAAATAAGTTTAATTTTAATCTGTTATTTCCCTGAATTTTATTTTTTGTTGTTTCTCTACTTTTATTTGATCATATCACTTTTCTTAATTCCATATGCCTCCATACTTCTCCATATATATGGTCTCCATACTTCTGTTTCATCCTGCTGAAGACAGGAGACCTCCAGATGTTGCGCTTTATGCCTGGTTGTGTCGCTGTCAGCTGTAGAGTGTGGTTTAGTCATTTTTCTTTTCCTGTTTTTAGTAGGCTTTTCTTATAGGTGGCCTCATGTTCATAGTTGTCCTGCCTCAGCATCTTCAGAGCTATTTTCGCAGATTTTAAATGGCTTGTATCTTAACCACTTTTATTTTCTAATACTATAACTACCTGTATGTCTTGGTAATTTGCTTTTATGTTAGCTCAAGTACTATCTGTTACTTAGAGAGTAAAATTATCTTACTTCTTTAGCATTTGTTTTCATTCCTTGTTAGATTGACCAACTGTCTTTGTTTCCCTGGATCTAGGACTTTCACTTGATTTGAACTTTGATCCTAAAAGTCAGGATTGTCCTAGAAAAAACCCATTGCTAGTTGCCTAGTCCTTGTTTATTTTCTCTCTAGATTTCCTGTTTTTATTTATCTATTTATTTTGAATGGGTGGGTAGGGGGATTTCCTCTTAAATGAAACCTGACGGTTTTGTCCTTGGTTTTCTTTCATTCTGTTCTGGTAGCTTTCCCCAGCTTCACCTTCCAACCTGTTGGGTTTTTTTTTTTTCCACCCTAGCCTACATATTTTCATATCTTATTTTCAAGAGATTGTGTTGATTCGTTTTTTTTTCTTACATAGAATCCTGTATTTGGTTTATTGAGTTTTGTTTCTTGACTACAGACAGCGGTAGTTTTCCGTGCTTGAATATTGTCTTTTTCTGACTTAAGTGCTTGTGTGTTTGCTAGCGTTTGGACAGGTTTTGTTTGAAACTAGGAACTTTTCTTCAGTGTTTGGTGGTAGTGATTGTCTGCTCAGAGTCAAGTGTAAGATAAGAACGGAAACCTAATTTCTAAGCTGTGAGTGCGAGTTGAGATTTACTGCCTAATGATTGGTTGGACTATTCTGTAATGAAATCTTATCTGTGTTACTATTTTTAGATTAGTTTTTTTTAGGTTGGTAAAATTCCACAGGGAAGATTTGATGAAACTCCTGTCTGAAAGTAAAGGTGTGTCAAACTTCTGAAGAACTTGAACTGAGAAGAGTCCTGGGATGTGGCGTGGGAACATGACATTTATTTGTAACTGGCTGCTTTAAACAAGAATTTCTGTAACTTGCATGTTGTGAAGTATAATGTTCCTGTGTTTCCTGGGTCCAGAAAGTTGCCCAGCTTCACAATCGAAAATTATACAGGACCTCTGTAATCAGGATCTGGAAATCGGGTAGCTTCATAAACTTCTAATCATTTAATCTTTTGTTTTAACTTCAGAATTGCCCCAGAGGTTCTTAGCACCTTCAGTTTCTGCGTCTTTAGTGTATGTAGACTCAGCTCTAATTGGTGGTTGTCTCAATTTTCTGCCTTTAGCATTTTGGA
>LOEQ01002630.1:265813-287198 GCA_001685075.1 Bramus lutescens | reverse complement strand
TATTTTTTCTACTAAATTATTTTTAATATATTTTTTCTACTAAATTATTTTTAATATATTTTTTCTACTAAATTGTATGTTGTGTGTTTTAATGCTTTCCCTAAAAATTATTATATATAGCCTTGGTTTAGTATATCTTAATTTAATAATTTATCATCAAAAGCATTATAAGAATTATAATGGTTTAGTTTCTGGCCTCTATTACTGTTGTATGAAACTTTTCTTATAAATTTGATAACATTTAATTATTGTTTTAGATGCATTGTAAAAAATGTTTATTCTTTCCATTGTGCTTAGTTTCTGCTTGCACGATTTTCTTTCGGCTGGAGAACTATATGTCCTGGGAGTTAAGGGTGACCTATAGCAATCTCTTTTTGTTTGAAAAATTATTATGCCTTAAATTTCAAAGGCTATTATTTTCTCATATAACATTCTTTATCGGCACCCCCCCCCAGTTGCCATAGTTTATCTCAATTAAGCTTTTCTTTTAATTTTTATTTTCATTTTATAGGATGACAATTTTTTTTTCTAAAAGTTGTCTGCTACAATCTTTTGCTACCTATTTGCTTTGTATTGAGTTAATTTGAAATGCTGTGTTTTTCAGTTCTAGGCAGTTCTTTGATTCTTTATTGCAGATTTCTGTGGAAATTCTGTAGTGCCCCATCCCTTGTTTTCTTTTTTTGGTAGCAATTGTACCTTGTGCATTACACCGATGAGCCATATTACCAGCCCATTGCTTGTATTTTTTAGAATATTTGTCGCAGTTAATATCCTAGAAGTGTTGATTTTTTCCTTTTTAGAATTTAGTTTTGTATTTCCAATTTTTATCAATTAAGCTAGTATTTTTTTATTTATGTATCAAAGAACAGAAGAGACTTATCAGGTAACTTCTGGTAGTGATCTTTCCCACCTTTTCTTCATAAAATATAAAATGTTACAATTCTGCAATATCCTGACTAGGACCAATCTAGCCCCTCCTTGATTTTGCTTTGTTTGTTTTTTTTAATGTGTGCATTGCCGTTTATGTGGAGGTAAGGAGACAACTGTCAAGAGACACTTTACTCACTCCAGTATAGAATCTACAGACTGAGTTCAGTTGTGCTGTGCCATCTCACTTAACTCCTGCTTTCTTTTATGTAGCCTGAGAACTAGGAATGTCTTCATAGTTTTAAGAGCCTGGAAAAAAAAATGAAGCATCATATTTTGAGTTGAAAATTAAGTGAATTTCAAATTTTACTTTCCTTATAGTTTTAATGGATCAGAGCCATGTTCATTAGTTTGGTACTGTCTGTGTCTACTTTGAACTATAATACTACAGTCATAAAAGGGACAGCTACAGTGGAGATCGTACGGCCTCCAAAGCTCCTTATAGAAAATGTTGGCCTGCCAATTCCTGATCTCCAGTGCTTATTGGAATGTTGGTCTGTGGCTATGTGGGACGTTCCTGAAATCCTTACATGCAAATATAAGGATGTGACTAGTAATTGCAATACTGGGCTTTCCCTTTCCACCTCAGTTGATGTGTAAACTGATACTGCAAACGGCTGGTAGCTTAACAAGAACCAAAGCAGTACTACTATCCCATTCTCAAACTTGTCAGTTATAATTTTAGTGGCAGCCTGAATACTTTTATTAAGTGCTGGTGAATTTAGTAATTCCAGTTTTGCTTTATGAAGCCTTTGAAATATGAAACATGAATTCACTTGGTCTTTACCTCCTAATTTAGTGTTTGTGATCTTTGTGACATAATGAGAAACATTTTTTATGTACTTGAGATTTCAGCATAGGGAGTAATATCTCCTGTTGTTACTAAACTTGACATTGAGATGACTTGCAAGATTCACAGTAACACAGTTTTTACTATTTGTTTTGAGAAAAGACAATTTTAATTCTGTGTATAAGAACTCTTTTAATATGCACCAAGTTTTGATTAGAAGTACTTTTAGCCTACTTAAACAATGCTATGGGTGGTGATGACTGCTGCTGCTTTTATTCTATTTATTTCCTGGCGGTGGAGTTGAATGCATGGCATCATCCTTGCTTGCTGGTCACATGGTCTGCAATCGAAGCCCTAACTTAATTGTTTATGAGTATAAAATGATCCAATATCTAAAATGTACTGGTAGTAATTGGATTTCTTCATGCATCAGAGGTACTTAACCAGTTTGGCCATTGTTTTTACTGAAGTTCTCACACAGTTGGTTTGATATAAGGCTTTAGGTAATTGTAATCTCACTGATAATGATTATACTTAGGCTTGCCAGCTTCAGTGTTTGAGATACCCATTGCATGGCATATTTGCCAGTTTTTCTCTCTTTTAGGTGATTGTGTTGCTGAGAGAGACTTGGTGCACAGCATTTCATCCTTTTTAGGTGAAATTAGGAACTACTGGTGATTCTCTTCATTAGTTACTTTTTAAAAATTATGTATTGTTTAAGCACAAATGATATACCTGCCATACTGATACTAATATTTAGTTTAGAATTTAGAAGCTGTATTATTTTGAACATGTCTGCATTTTGTTTTTAGGTAGACTTTTAGTTATCACAAGATAGTAGGCAGCAATTATACAAATTGTTAGTACATACAGTACAGAAAACAAGTCTTGCAAAGGTCACTGTTGTGTAATTTAAAAAAAAAAAAAGCTCTTTTTGGCTTTTTGGGAATTCCAACAAACACCCAGGTCCCAAATAAATCACCCATGGAGGCTTATTCTTAGTGATGAATGCCCAGTCTTAGCTTGGCTTATTTCTAGCCAGCTTTTCTTACCTTAAATTATCCTGTCTACTTTTTACCTCTGCACTTTTAGCTTTCTTCTATGTATCTTACTTTCTCTTCTACCCTATGGCTGACTGGGTGGCTGGGTGACCGGTCCCTGAAGTCCTTTTCTTCTTCTCTCTTTGCTTCTCCTCCTCCTTTTTTTTATACTCTCTATCCAAGCTCTGCCTATCTTTGCTCCTGCCTTGCTGTTCAGCTCTTTATCAGACCATCGGGTGTTTAAATAGGCAAAGAATCATAGCTTCACAGAGTTAAATAAATGCAGCATAAATAAAAGCAACACACCTTAAAATACTATTTCCCAATAGGTCACACATCTTTTTGAGGGTTATGTCACCAGAAGATCACCTGAACCTTAATTATACTAAACTACTTTTGATGTAAATTTTATATAGATTGAAGGCTGTTTTCAGGTATTTTTGTATCCAGATTTATATATTTTGAAACTTAGTGATAACTGAGTTTAAAAGCCTACTGTGCAAATAATTTTAATAGGAAAGCATCTCTGAAGAGACAAAACAGATTTGCAGATTTTACTCATTTGTTTACCATGCTGAGGATTGATCCCCAGGTCTCACAAATACTAGGGAAGCACTGTAGCACTGAGCTTTTACTTCCAGTATTGATTTTAATTTTGAGTTCTTTTCACTCTAACTAATTTGCATAATGGAATCGAGGCTTAAACAATGAACTGGTAGTCAGCACCAGCTAATGCAGTTAGATCTACAAAGATACAGAATACCTCATATCTTCAGAAGCATTATTCTGCCTGTCTTAATTTTTGTTTCTTTTCTTTGTTTTCTATTTAATCCTGCTTTTTAAAATATAATCCTGTATATTTAAAGAAACATGAAATTCCTTTTACACCCAGATATCATTATTAGGAAATTTTTATTGGGCTAAAATTATACTCACCACATTAATTTCTTTGAAAGTGCAGTTTCTGTTGGTTTTTGGTGATGTGAATTTTGCTGCTAAAAATTAATGAACTTGTTTATGTTAAAAAAGGCATAAACCAAGTAACTGAGGTCATGTTAATGCTAAGCAGAAATAGTTAGCTTTCCCTTGAGTGTAAAGTGGCATAGACTTGGTTTGCTTTCCTTTTCTCTTTTTGCTATTATTATAACATCTGTCTCTAGGAGTAGATATTTAAAATTATGTGTATTATGTCTTTTATTTCTACATGGTTGGACAAACATTTCGTTTTGAAATCTGGTCTCAGTCCTACTGAGCCATCTCCCTAGCTCTTCAATGTTAAAAAGATCAACTTTTTTTTTTAAATATGTTTCTATGCGCACACGTTTGGACGAATATGTGAGGAGACCAGAAGAAGTGTTAGATTACCCCTAGAGTTGCAGTTATCAATGATCATGAACAGCCTGACATTGCTGCCAGAAATAGAGTCGGAGTCTCTGGAAGAGTAATATTATTCCTAACTGCTGAGCTATTTCTCTAGCTCCAGTGTTTAAAAGTAATGCCTTCTTTTCTGTGCAGGTTCTAAGGCCCAACAGCTTCTTCAAGGACTACAAGCAAGTGATGAGAGTCAACAGCTTCAGGCAGTCATTGAAATGTGTCAGCTATTGGTCATGGGAAATGAGGAGACATTAGGAGGGTTTCCTGTGAAGAGTGTTGTTCCAGCTTTGGTAAGCATGTTGTTTTTATATTTGCTTACTTCGCTTATGAGCTATATAGCCATCTTGAGTTCTTAAATATTTTTGTGCCAATTTTTTGTTGAAGTCACTCACTTAATCTTCTTTACTTAAATGATTTATTAAACCTATCAGTAATGCTTTGTTTCTTCACTGTGAAAAATGTGCGAGGCTTTATTGTTCACTTTCCTTTCTCGTTGGGGAAATAATACTTTGGGTTATCTTTGTGGTGGAGAAAGATTGAGTGTTTGTTATTTGTTTATTATTATGCATGGGAATAATTGTCAAGCCAGGCAGCAAACCATTAAGTATTAGGCTTATAGCATGCTTTGTTACTGAAAATTAAATAAATACTATTCCTTCTCATATATCCAAGTAGTTGACAAAAATTATGGTATATTAGATTTTCTCATTTGGTCACATTCTTGCCTTATGGAAACCTGATATTCAGGAGTTCTGAGTAAAGGTCTATCAAATATAAAGGGCTTCACACAGCCATTACTTAGCACATTCTTTTCTTTTTAAAAGGTTTGGTTTTGGCAACTATAAAGCAATTTCTTGCCTTTCTGCTAGCTCAACCTTCAGATTAAATTCTGATCCTCCCAGCGTAACATAATCTAAAATAATTTGGGAAGAATCTTGATAAAAGGTGGTCTTTGGGGCTGGAGAGATGGCTCAGTGGTTAAGAACTTTGCTGGCTCTTCCAAAGGTCCTGAGTTCAATTCCTGGCAACCACATGGTGGCTCACAACCATCTGTAATGAAGTCTGGTGCTCTCTTCTGGCCTGCAGATGTACATGCAGACAGAATATTGCATACATAATAAATAAATAAATAAGGGGGGGTCTTTGGTCATCTTGGCCTGAGTTCATGGTTTTTTTTGTTTTGTTTTGTTTTTTTAATTGTCTTGATTACATTAACTTAAATGGGCTCCACCATCCCCTGAAATCATGGCATCCTGGATTATAAGTACTGAACAGGAGTAAGGATTAAGTTTTTCATTGTTGATGTGGTTAACTGCTTCAAGTCCTTGCCTTGTCTTCCCCTGAAATGATAGACTCTGTCCTATACTTGTTAACTAAAATAGCCTTTCTCCTCTACGTTATGTTTTTAGGATATTCTATCGTAGCAACAGAAATGAGATTAAAACAATTGACATTCACAAGTAGTTCTTTTTGCTGGGCAGTGGTGGCACACACTTTTAATCCAAGCATTCGGGAGGCAGAGACAGGTGGATCTCTGAGTTTGAGACCAGCTTGATAATATAAGAACTAGTTCCATAACAGCCAAGGCTACACAAAGAAACTCAAAAAAACCGAGAAAACAAACCAGAAATACAAAAACTAGTAGTCCCTTTTAGTGTAAGGGAAAGCTTTTATCTTTCAATTAAGAAACTTAGTATTTTTGTGTTAGCATGAAAACCCTTTGAAATTAGATGGGTTTTTCAAGGGACTGATTTAAATGGTGAATGTTTCAGTTTTGAACAGTTTTTTCTATGTATATATGTATTTACCAGAGAAGTCATGTAATAATTGGGTATTGTGTATCTTTTATTATCAGCAACTATTTGAAGCATACTTGATACCTGAAATATAGCGCATTTAAAAATTTTTTAAAATATTTATTTATTTATTCTATAAACAATATTCTGTCTACATGTATGAAATGAGGCACTAGACCTCATTTCAGGTGGTTGTGAGCCACCATGTGGTTGCTGGGAATTGAACTCAGGACCTTTGGAAGAGCAGGCAATGCTCTTAACCGCTGAGCCATCTCTCCAGCCCATGCATTTAAAATTTTGCAGTTTTGCATTTCTTCCTTCCAACAAAATAGCTGCAATCTCTGTGAAGTCTTTTTCTAATGAGAAAATACTATAAATTCTAACTTTTAGACTCATTTTTGAAGTAATTGGTATATCATTTATTAATTGTAGTCCCTAATGTATCCAATTCTGTTTTCAAACCACATTTTACTGTATGATTAGCATATGGTTATGACAGTACTCATTTCTATTAGATGTGTACAGAATGTGAACTGTAGTCTTCAATCTGTCTTAATAATAATTCAGCGAATACCAGTCATTGCTGGCTATGATGATGTGTCAGTTGATAAATCTCTTTCATGTTAATGGGCTTCTCTGAAGTATATTAGAACTACTAAAATGGCTGGTTGTAAGGAACAGAAATGATGATTTTTAACTTCATGCCTTATAACAGCATTGCCAATCTAGAGATGTAGCGTGTAATGAAAGACATTATAAGCATAATAATACCTAAGTATGTCTTGCTATTACTTTTTTGTGTGTAGTGCAAGGAACAAAAATTCTCTCCATCTCAGTGAAATGCAAGAAATATTTTAAAAATATTTTTAATATTTTGTTATGTTTCTAACAGATAACATTACTGCAGATGGAACATAATTTTGACATCGTAAGTACATCATGTATTTTTAAAGGCTACCTAAATTTTAATTTGAGTATGTATTGAATAAAAACTCATCCTGTTTTCTAGATGAATCACGCTTGTCGAGCCTTAACGTACATGATGGAAGCGCTCCCTCGATCATCTGCTGTTGTTGTAGATGCTATTCCTGTCTTCTTAGAAAAGGTAGTCCAGCTTTTGCACAGCTTATTCATAAGTGCACAGGAGGAGTCAAGTTTTGGATTCTTGAATTTGTTTCTGTGATGTAATTAAAATATGTGTTTTTAACAAATATACCAAAAAGAACCTGTTTTATGTACAAAAAAAGTAGTTGAAACTAATAAATCATTTATAAAATAAGTCCAACTTCATGTTTTTTTTATGATAGCTTTTAACACGTTAACATCAGAGAGCATCATAAAGCATTTCCTTAAAAATAATACATTGGGGGCTGGTGAGTTGGGTACTAACACTTAAAGGATAAACCTTATGAGCTGAATTTTTATCATCCCTGGAACACATATAAAAAGCCAAGGGGCATGTATCTGTAATCTTGATACCTGTAAGATAGAGATGAGACATGAGATAGAGATCTGCTTTTGCAAAGTAGAAGGTTAAAACTAACTTCTGAAATTTGCCCATTGACTTCTGCATGTGTTCTATAGCATGTGTGTATGAGAGCATAAACAACACATCACAATCAGTATAAAAGGAGTTAACAGAACATCAGGACAGATTTCATAGCTATAATCTTACTTGATTGCTGAAAAGTTTGAGACAAAGGAGAGCTTATGTTCACAAAATTGACTGCTGGAGAAAGGAAATTTTTCATATGGTCAGTGGTTAGTAGGTTGTACTTTTGCTGTATTATATCCAACATTTTTCTTTAAATGTACAATAAAACTTAGTTCATCTGGCAAAATATAATTTCTCTGATTAAATGTACTTTTTAATCAGGTTTAAAAATTTTTGCTACATGTACCAACTAACTTGTTTTAAATAGGAAATTTTGTTCTTTGGTAATAATATTTTACAGTATCCTGAAGCCAAGTAAGTTGTTGGGAGGAAAGTAAAAGCTTTATAAGTTTTACCCAAGGGTGAGTTTTATAGTTTGGTTTCTAGTTTGGTTTCATGTTGGAGGTGTAGTGTAAGTGGCTACAAATAGATGAATACAGTGTTCATGTAGATAAAGTACTGTTGAAACATAAATAATAACCTTTGGTACCTACTTTAATGTTCCTAGCTGCAAGTTATTCAGTGTATTGATGTGGCAGAGCAGGCCTTAACTGCCTTGGAGATGCTGTCACGGCGACATAGTAAAGCCATTTTACAGGCGGTAAGTGTTGTTGCTAAAAAGAGTATATTTCCTTTGATGTTATTTCAGAACTGCATTGTGCTAGTTCCTTGATTGTAGCTCCGTAAGATGCACATATTGTGCACTATGTGATGTTATAGACATTTATAATAGTTCTTTTTGTCAAAGGATATTTTTCTTTTACTTAACAGTTTTCTGTTTTTTAGGGTGGCTTGGCAGACTGCTTGCTGTATCTAGAATTCTTCAGCATAAATGCCCAAAGAAATGCACTAGCAATTGCAGCGAATTGCTGCCAGAGTATCACACCTGATGAATTTCATTTTGTGGCAGATTCCCTACCATTACTTACCCAAAGGCTAACTCATCAGGTATAGTATGAATCTGTTTCCTATGTCATGAAAGTTTTGTTTTTTCCCCCAAATTCTGTTTACGATTTTCTAATTGGATGCATATAACTCAAAGTGTTCTGATCCATGTTTCTTTTTAAATGTATTATCTAGTGACATTAGATTATTTTTTTATAAGATTTTGGAAGATTTACCCAAATGATAAGCAATTTATAGGTTCAGTATCTTTATATTGGTATTAACTGATGACTTTGTTATTGTATCAATTAAGATTTTCCTTTGTGAGATAAGAATTTACTTTTAGAAAGATCCCCCTAAAAGGCATTGGGAGCATGGGTCAAGACTGGAAGAGAGAAATGGGTTGTCCTGAAATAGAAATGGAAAGTATAGATTCTACCTGTTGGGATAGAGGAGAGCAGAATAGGTATGTAAAAGGTAAAATATCAGAGATAGAGTTTGAACAGCAGTATTCATACCAGATTTGAATGGGGGGATTGAGTTGCTACATCATGGGGGTCAGGGAGAAACTGGGTTTTCTTGTACCCATATTTTACAAATGCTATTGTTACTAGAGACACCTTTTAATAAATCTACTTTAAATTTCTTAAAAATCTGCTTTCACAGATTATTTTAAACCTTGTGACAATTAGATGTACAGAATATGCTTAAGGGATCACATAAGATGATGGGCTCATTTGTCACCTACATTTCTATGATAATGATAGATTAGAGACATTTAAGTTTTTTTCTTTTCTGTAGGGGACAAGGGACAGTTTACAGTACAGTGTAGGCTAGCTCTGAACTTGAATCCTTTCAAGCCTATTATCATACATGCCTAGACAGTTTGCTTCTTATTTATTTATTTTTGGAATATGTTCTTACTATATATCCATTAATAGCATAGAACTCAGAAAGATCAGTTGCCTCTGCTCCCCTTGCCCCAAATGTTTTGATTAAGCTGTGTACTACCATGCCTGGCTTAATTTGTTTATTCTTAAAAGTGTAGTTGAAACTGCGGTAATTTAAAATATGTTCTGTAATTAATTGTGAAAATCAGTACTACCTAACATCCTTCATAAATGAGAGAACTAAGAATCAGAAATTTTAAATTAAAGTCGGCCGCTACTTTCTAGCTTTCTTTCTTGGGAATCTAGTAACAGGAAAGTTTTGGGCTTTTGCAACTTTTTTGATTCCTATTTTTACAGAAGTAAGCCTAATTGAAGTAAAGAAAATGTTGGTTTTGTTGTTATGAAGAGTATTACAGATGTTTTCTCCAAAAATTGCTTTATTTTTATAGCAATAAAAAGTTTTTCTAATAGCCAAATCGTTTTGGATCATTTCTATAGTGAAAATGCCAATGGTTATCAGTAACTTCATTCCCTAGTACTTAGGGGATTGGATCTGCTGATGTTTACAAATTCCTGAATCTTCAAGTCTCAATACAAATGTTTGCACATACTTTTTAAATATTACCAACTATACTTTTTCTAGGTTTTTCTTTTCAAAGCTTATATCTGATAAAGAGGTTACCTAGATTTGGGGCAAAGAAAGAACTAAGTGACTGGTGGTGCTAACATTTTATATTAATAAACTTTATTTTCCTTTGTGAAAAATAGGACAAAAAGTCAGTAGAAAGCACTTGCCTTTGTTTTGCGCGCCTAGTGGACAACTTTCAACACGAGGAGGTCAGTATCGTCTTGGTAGTATATTTTTTAAATTGTAGAATTGCTAAATGACAACATAATAATTTCTCTTCTTGTGTTCATGAAGAATTTACTGCAGCAGGTTGCTTCCAAAGATCTGCTAACAAATGTTCAACAACTGTTGGTAGTGACTCCACCAATTTTAAGTTCTGGGATGTTTATAATGGTGGTTCGCATGTTTTCTCTGATGTGTTCCAACTGTCCAACACTAGCCGTTCAGCTTATGAAACAAAGTAAGTGCTGTTTTATTATTGGTATTTTAAGCCATAAAAGTGTCTCTTTCTTCACTAACAAGTCAACCTAAGTCACAAAAATAAGAAACCATAAATAATACCATTGGCTATTGAAGAAGAAGAATGGTAGGGTAGGAAAGTAAGCTCAATGCTAGAGGCTTACCTAACATATGAAGTGTGGGTGTTTGATATCCAGTAGTGCTAAAGATCTTTTCTGGGTTTTTTGAGAGAGTATTTTTCTGTGTAGTCCTGGCTAACCTAGAACTTGCTATGTAGACTGGACTGGCCTTAAACTTCTAGCGATCCCCTCCTGCCTCTCTGATGCTGAGATTAAAAAGTGTATGCTGGTACATTTGGCTTGATCATGAGATTTTAATGTTATATTCTTAAAACTCACCTTTGGGAATGACTCAAGATCATTGATGGTCATATTATACTAATCACTAATGATCTGTTTTTAGTTTTCTAACTCTTATATTACTTTTAACAATAACTCAATTCTCTCAGCCCTTGTTTGATATTTCAGTTAATTATCTGAGTGTAGAATGCTTCTCTCAGAAAGCTGGACCTTATTTTTACTGATCAGTATCTCCAGTTTTTACAAAGTTTACTAATTTTGTGTTTCTTAACCTGTGACAAATTGATCCCTCTTTCTTAGGCCTTGTCTCGTAAGTGAATGTTAGAAGGTGGTATGGTTTCAGAAAAAATCTGTATCTTGATTCTTTGTTATAGTGTTAACTATTGGAACAACTCCAATCATAATTAATAATTTTATACTTGGAATTTTAAATTCCAAGGTTCGATCTTGAGGGTCAGTTTTGCCTTTTACTTAAAACACAGCTTTTGGCCCCACTGTTTCAGACTGTATAATATTTTGTCTTGGATAAACCTTGTTTCACTTTTCATTGCATTTCTTGTGAACCTAATGCATTGACGATAGACCTTGACAAAAAGACAGTGTGATCGAGGCGGTGCATAGTTGAACAGATTGTTTCCCCTGTGGTTTGTTTCCACAGTGCTCCCAATGTCAGTGAAATGGAGAGATGTTTAACTCCTTCACAAGTAGTTTTGTAACTTTACTTATTCTGAAGTCTCTAGAACCTCTTTGAACAGTTAGAGAACAGCTTCTCACTAGTTACTGTGAGGGACAGCAGTCCAGCTTTAAATACCAGCTTGGGAAGTTCTTTCTTTGAACACACTGGATACTTTTCCTTTGATGTCATATTGTTACCTCTTTGCATACCCAGGCCATTTCCTTTATCTCATGGACCACATTAGACAGTTTCCTTCTATAGTGATAAAAAATAATTGTTGGCACGTTTACCTCTTTTTCAAGGGGTTATCTTAACTACTTTTCTGATCACTTATCTGATAGCTTTATAAAAAATATATAGCACAATTTCAAGGTCCTTTTGTGGTTCTGCAGAATGAAGTTTAAAGCCTGTAGGTCTAAAAAAGTGGTCTGTCTCTGAATTCCGTCCTCATGCCCATTAAAGCATCCTTGTAAAACCATACACAGTATATTAATATTGCTCAAAAAAGTTGGCAAAACTATATCTTTTCAAGATTAATAAAAGTAATAGCTGTATTTGTGTATATTTACATAGAGACACTATTTCTAGAAACATAGTACAACTAACAAAGACATAACTTTTCTTAGGTTTTAGCTGTTAGAGTGACTAAAACTTTGCACCTGAGTGATTATCATAAATTCTCCCGATACTGTTGTTTTCTGGGAGTGGAAAACTGATATGGAGAATATTTTAATGATGTTTGTATTGAGTTAACATGTAAGTATAATGTAAGGCAGGAAACGTGAGCTCCAGGTGTTTACCTTACAGACCATGTGCTTCCAGTATATTTGAAAGGAAGGTGGTAAGTATATGAGTATATCTGAATGACAGCCTGTTGCTATAAAGTGCTGTGCTCCTTACAGTAGCAAAAGGATCCAATATGGTGGTATTTTGGGTAAGCTGGAGGATATGTACTCAGGATGGAAGTCCACAGAAAGACATGGTTAAAAGCCACAAACTTTCTTCTGCTATTCTTTTTACACATATGGGTTTCTATTTTTTGCAGTTTCCCATATTCAGACCTCTGTGAATAAATAATTTTAATTTTTGCCCTACTCTAGGGAGTGATTGTCTTTTAAATAAATTACTACGTCTAGTCTAATAGGCTTATGCTATGTGTTGTTGGCTTAACAGACATCGCAGAAACACTTCACTTCCTTCTGTGTGGTGCCTCCAATGGAAGTTGTCAAGAGCAGATTGATCTTGTTCCACGAAGTCCTCAAGAACTGTATGAACTGACCTCTCTGATTTGGTAAAAATGGGGTTATTTTCCTTGAGAGTCTTAACACCTATAGTTGACACAGGAAGTTACTTATTAAAATAATTGCACCTTTTATTTCCAGTGAACTTATGCCATGTTTACCAAAAGAAGGCATTTTTGCAGTTGATACAATGCTAAAGAAGGGAAATGCACAGAATACAGACGGTGCAATTTGGCAGTGGCGGGATGACCGAGGCCTCTGGCATCCCTATAACAGGATTGACAGCCGGATCATTGAGGTAGTAGTTTCATTGTACCATTTAAATATGCCTATTTTTGTGGATAGTGGGTGTAGGGATGGAATGGGAGGTGGTTGTGTGTTTAGTGTGCTCAGTTTTGAATTAACTTAAGATTCTCTCATTTTGTCTCCTGAGAAAGAAGGTCCTCATTCTGTTGAGGTCAGGAAACATGATGTTCTAGTCCTGCTTCTGCTGCTAACTACCTGCTTGGCTTGGAGCAAGTAATCTAAGTTCTTTATCCCATAGTTTTGTTTCCAAAAGGAAACACTGGAAGGTTAGACTATGTCTCAAAGCAGGTCTATTATTTCAACCCAGAAGAAATCTCCCAGTGTGTGCTTTTTATACTTACTGGTGAAAAATGGGTAAACAAGTTAAATACCTGCCTCAGGATGAACATGAAAACTGTGATAAATGGACTAGTCTGTAATTCAGCATTTGTGCAATAGATTTTAATGACATAAATGTGAAAGCAGTGTTCAAAATGATGGAACTTTTTGTAACTTGGTATAAGAAAAGAAAATGAATAATACATTGGAGGAATATACCAAAATGTTAATGACAGTTTCTGTGTGATTTATGTTCATATGATGTTTGCATTCACTGGAATAATCTTAAATTTCTCAGATGACAAAAAGACTTGTGGTAGAAAAGTGTTGCAGCACTCGAGAGGCTATACATTTTCTGCTAGCATTTTTCATACTTAAACATAGTTCTTCTAAATTTAATACAGCTTTTGAATTGCAACCATCTTTATACCTCTTACAAAGCTGTAGTTTCCAGATATGTTCCTCCAATCAGTTTCTAAAGTCTGGAGTCCTTATAAAGGAACTCAGAATTCAGAACCAACTTGTGCTTTTATGAGTTAATTGTTGACTAGTCCTTTATACTATAACTGCTAGTGTTTTTAATTTCTAACTTTAAGTGTTTTTCTTTTTAGCATACTCCTGATAATTACATCTTCATTGTTAGTTTACTCTCCATTTCCAGATAGTTGCTCGAGTCTGTTTAGGAGTCTCAGCTCAGACTGATCTTTGTATTAAGAGTAGTTTGTTTATTGGTATTTAAAGTGATAGGTTATTACTATTTAGTCTAAGCTGTCTTTGAACCTGGAAACCTCCTGAATGCTGGGATTTCATGTGCACAACTGCCTTATGTAGCATATTTTGCAACTTCTCTAGGGTGCCTGAAGTTAAATAATAGTCTCTTCTGTGTAGTGTTTGCATCGTGATTGTTAATCTTAAGTTTTAGTTGTGTTCCTTACTGTCTGAGAACAGCATGTAAATGTGAGGTATTTTATTTACCTAAAGACAGTTTTACAAGGTATTTGGCTTAAAGGAACATTTTAGGTTAGTAGAAATTGATTAGGTAAAAAAAGTTTTCTGTCTAACCATTAAGAATTGTAAGTATGTATGTTAAAGCTATTTCACAGTTTTGAAATCCAAATGGTGTCTTCATGTCAATTATGCTACGTTACTTGGTATTTCATTTTATCTGACTTTTGCCTTAGAGCTCACAGTTTGGTTTAATTTAAAATGATTTGTTAAACCAATGAGTTTTGTCAGCAGTACTAAAATTTCCACTTTCTGTCAGTTTACTAGCCACATAAAAGAGATATGTAAAGTAGCATGTGTAGAGGGCCCCTGCTGTGCTTTGTTAATGAATTTCTACATGTTTATATTCAAGGTTTCTCTCTCTTTGCTCTCAGGCAGCCCATCAGGTCGGTGAGGATGAGATAAGCTTGTCCACTCTGGGACGAGTTTATACTATTGATTTTAATTCTATGCAGCAAATCAATGAGGACACAGGAACAGCACGTGCCATTCAGAGAAAACCTAACCCCTTAGCCAATACTAACACTAGTAAGTATCCTTTGAGTTAACTAGAGATGCACTGTTTGGATTTATTTATTTCACACTGATTGAGTGTGTTATGTGGGCATATGTGTTTTATAACATGCATGTGGAAGTCAAAATAACTTGAAGGAGCTATTTCTCTTCTGCCATGTGCCTTATTAAGCACCTTTACCTTCTTGCTGGAACCTGTAATATTTTTTGTTTTTTTTTCCCTCCCTCCCTTCTTCCCTCCTTCTCTCCCTCTTTCTCCAGGTGTAATATTTTCTTTTTACATAGTTACGGTTTCATTGAGTATCCTTGGAGGGGGGGTAAGATTGTTGAACAATGGTGATATATTTAATTAAAACCTGTGCCTCAGTTATTATTAATGAGTCAGTATTGCTACATGTGCTATGTCTTTTCCTCAATTTTTTTTTTAAGTGATGGGGTGCCGGTTAGAATGCAGGTGTTCACTTGATCTGACCCTACAAAACTCCATCAAGAAAGGTCTGGGTAGTAAATGTTGGAAACTTCAGAGGTTATACAGTCTTTGCCCTTTTTAATACTATCGTAGTCTCAAAGCTATCATAAGACATAAACAAATGCACTTTACAGGCAAAGGGCAAGATGTGTAACTATAATTTGCCAAACCCTTGTTCATAGTCTTCATCAGTTTTATTCTCCTTTACACATATTCTCTGTGAACAAAATAGCAAAGTCACCTTGTTTTCCAGTTGTTTTTGATAACTTTTATCTGCATAATAACTTTGTTTACTATATACTGTCTTGTATTTACTTCAACCTGTATTTTAGTAGGTTGGTATTGAAAATTTCCTGGTGTTTCTTAGACTATGTTTTAGTACAAAGAAGCATACTTAGTACAGTGATACATTAACTGGTCAGAATAGTCAGTGCAGTAGTCTCTTAATGCTCAGATAAGTTAGTTTGTTCTATAATGAGAAAGGCTGCCCTAGTATTTCACAGAGTTGTTTGGCTGAATACTTGTTTTTTGCTGTGTTTCTATAGTAGTCAATCACTTCAGGACTTTTTTATTTTTTTTTATTTTTTTTTAAATATCAGGTGGATATTCAGAGTTAAAGAAGGATGATGCTCGAGCACAGCTAATGAAAGAAGATCCGGAACTGGCTAAGTCTTTCATTAAGACCTTATTTGGTGTTCTCTATGAAGTATATAGCTCCTCAGCAGGACCTGCAGTCAGACATAAGTGCCTTAGAGCAATTCTTAGGATAATTTATTTTGCTGATGCTGAACTTCTGAAGGATGTTCTGAAAAATCATGCTGTTTCAAGGTGTGTTCATCAAAATACTAAAAATGTTTTAGAAATTCAAATATGAAGTAATTTTAGAAATTGCCAAATCATGGTACAGAAAAAAAATGAAGTAAAGTTTGGAATGTCTTGAATCACTTAATGTCTATTTTAATATAATTTAAAATTAAAATCTAACTGAATTTAATAAAAATTATAATTGTTATAATAGAATAGAATTTTGTTTTTAAATTTTAAATAGTATGGCCAGAAACAAAGGTCAACTTCAGATAGTTCATACACAAATGTTTTGTTTTTTTTTTTAGTCACATTGCTTCCATGCTCTCAAGTCAAGATCTGAAGATAGTAGTTGGAGCACTTCAGATGGCAGAAATCTTAATGCAAAAGTTACCTGATATTTTCAGTGTTTACTTCAGAAGAGAAGGTAATGCTTTTTTCTTCTTTTATCCCCCTCTTTTTCGCTGTGTAGTCCTGGAAGCCTTGGAACTTGGTCTGTAGACCAGGTAGCCTTTAACTCAGAGATCTGCCTACTTTTGCCTCCTGAGTGCTGGAATTAAAGGCATGTGCCACCACCACCTTTAATTTCATTGCCATTTTTGATAATAAGTTGATAAGTAGTTAGTCTAGATAGAGCTTGATGTGATGTGTTCAGTGTCTACAAGGAAAGTATTAGTTGTTCATATGGAAGATTATGTGTTTAAGAACTCAAGCATAGAGTGTTTCATGTGTAGTATGTTTATTGTGCTAAGTACATGAAACTTGAGATTCACTGTCACTGATGACTGTAGTCATTCTCAGTGATCTTCCTACCCCCAATATGTGGTCAAGTTTGGCAGTAGTCAGACTATATGTCAGTAGTCTAGTAATTCCTTGAATAAGGTTGCAGCACATCATAGTGGTAGATCAAAACAGTTCAGCATTTACTTTATCTTTCATTGGGTTTAGAGTGTACATGACTGGTACTATAACAGGGCATCAGATTCTCTGTAACTGTATTTAACAGATAGTTGTGGGCTGTCATGTGGATGCTGGGAATTGAACTCGGGTCCTCTGCAAGAGCAGCTAGTAGTCATAACCACTGAGCCATCTCTCCAGCTCTTGATCACCTTTTCTGTTTTCCCTTTAATGGAAATAGATTTTCTCCCCTCACATAATATCTTAATTACTGTTTTCCTTCCCAGTTTCTCTCCACTCCCAGTCAGGATCCATGCTCTTTCTATCTCTCATTAGAAAGCAAACAGGCTTCTAAGGAATAACAATTAAATAAAATGAAATAAGATAAAGAAAAACTAGTACATCAGAAGACAAAACAAACTGTAGAAACGAGCCCAACAAAAGTCACTTCTAAGAGACAGATATATGTTTAGTGAACCACCATTCATACATTTAAGAATCCCATAAAAACACTGAAGTGAAAGCCATAATATATATTCAAAGGATCTCTAGTGTTAAGAGAGAGAAGAAAAATGTACAAAACAGGAGTAAATAGGAAAAAAGGGGGAGGAGTAAAAGGGGTAAAAGGAAGAACCTTGATGTGACATTGAACTTCATTTATGCTGACCATCTACTGCTGGACCAGCAGCGTATCCTTAGGAGTAGTTTATTTCCTGAGAATACTCCCTTGGAGAATACCAAATTTTCATTTGCAGGTGGTTATCATTTGGATAGCTTCTGGATTAGAGGTTAGGGATGGCAGCTTGTTTCCACTTCTTTAGCTCTATGACTCCATATGGTGCGGACCCATGCTGACCTGTGCCTGCTGCCCCAGTCTCTGAGTTATATATGTTGTTTAGAGAGCCTTAATTCCTTTATGTTCTCCATTCCCTCTGGCTTTTAAATTATTTCCATTACCATTCACATGGTTCCTTAAGTCCTGAGGGGGAAGGTTTTGATGGAGACGTTTCATTCAGGCTGAGTGTTCCAGTGTCCCTTTGTCTGGCTGTGGATTTCTGTTTTTTTGTTACCATGTGCTGCAGGAGGAAACTTTTTGTTGTTGGTAAATGTTGGTGTTGGTGGTTTTTTTTTTTTGTTTGTTTGTTTTGTTTTCTCTTTGTAGCCCTGACTCCTCGAACTCACTCTATAGACCAGGCTGGCTTCAGATTCAGAAATCTGCCTGCCCCTCTCTCCTGGGTGCTGGTTAAAGGTGTCTGCCGCCACCACCAGGCTAGGGGAAGCTTCCAGTGATGGCTGAGCAAGAAGGCATAGTCTGCTTGCCTGGCTAGAGTCAACACTTCTTATATTGGGGTTTTAGTATTTTCCATGTTTTAAAATATTATAAATAGACCAATATAGTAATAGGAACAAAGGAGGAAGAGGATTTAACCATTTAAAGTTATGTTTGTAAAGTGGTGTATACCTTAAATCCAAAAGAGGGGTAGATCTCTTGACTTCCAGCCCAAGAGCTAACATAGTGAGACACCACCTCCGAGTAACTAGCTTTGTTCAACTAACAACATACTAAAAAAGAAAAGGAAAACAAAAAAACAGAACAAAAACAGCAGTAGGTATTGATGTTAAAGATGTTGAAGGCAAAGCATTGTTTTTCCATTACCTGTCTGTAACAAGTCAGGTAGGTGTGCGGGTACACATCTAATTTTTTGGTTTAGAAGTAAATGAGATCCACTTGCCTACTTTCATCTCTATCCCATGCCAAATGATTTTTGCTAAGCTTAGAGAATCTGCTGTACCATCATATTCTGTTTTCTACCCTCAAATATTTGTGGCGCATACATAATGGTGTTAATTGTGCATGACTAGGTCATGCTACTCATAAAACACCAGAATAAATATTAACCTCTTCCTGAAGGTCTTGTTTTCCTTTCAGATTGAGCTTGGTTCTCCTGCAGTGTACTCTAGCTTGCTGTATTTGTTTTATGAGCTCATCATTACTTACTGGCATCCTTAAGAAATGTATCATTCCTACTAATTTTTGCTTTTGTCCTGCCTGTTAACTGTGTCCTCAGTATCTAGCATAGTCTAGCCTAAAACGTATTTTTATAGCAAGTGCCTGAAGTATAAATCATCTGCCCCTCCCCCCTTCTTAAAGAATCTAAAGGAAGCCAGGTATGGTAGTGCCTATCTATAATCCCAGCCCTCAGGAGACAGAGATGGCTGTTAGTTTGAGGCAAGCCTGGTCTACATAGAAAATTCTAAGAAGCTAGAGATATATGGACCCCAACAAACAACAGCAAAAAAAAAAAAAAAAANAACAAAAAAACAAAAAAAAACACCCTTAAACAACATAAAGCAAAAAGAATCTAATGAAAGATGAGGACCCCTGAAAAATGTCTGTGCAATCATATATAATTTCATCCACAGAATTTCATGTTTGACACAGGCTTTCTTAGATGTCTGTGACTGTATGATAGGAACTCTTCAGTTCTTTCTCTGACAATGTGACAACCACTAGCTTTCAGTCAGTAGCCCTTTATAGATAGCAGTATTTTTTGCGATGTTTCCCTCATAGCCTTTAAAGTTAATTGACTACTTATGTCTCTTCCCTTTGCAGTTATCATACTGTGATGTGTGCTGTGTTTCTTAGATTTACTATTGTTTATAAAATGGATATTTTTTACTTTTTGTATAACTGTTTTATATGATTTTTGGTTTGAAGATTAGAAGACATTCAATGAAAATACCTTTGTATTTATTTTTAAAAGATTTATTTATTAAATAAGTAAATAATGTTCTATCTGCATATATGCCTGCATGCCAGAAGAGGGCACCAGATCTCATTATTAGATGGTTGTGAGCCACCATGTATGTCCTAGGAATTGAACCCAGGACCTCTGGAAGAGGAGCCAGTGCTCTGAACCTCTTAGCCATCCATCTCTCCAGCCCCTGAATTTTACTCTTTCTGATTGGAGTTGATATGAAAACTTCTTTTCTTGGCTTTATTTCTAGTTTATTAGGCTTAACATTTAGGGATTACATAATGGTGGGGGTTATTCTTAACCTCTCTTTTTGTTGTGTTTGAAGGTGTCATGCATCAAGTAAAGCATTTAGCAGAATCTGAGTCTTTGTTGACAAGTCCACCAAAGGCGTGTACAAATGGTTCAGGATCCCTGGGGTCCACAACACCAGCCAGCAGTGGGACAGCCACGGCTGCAACCAATGCTTCTGCTGATCTTGGGTCACCCAGCTTGCAGCATAGCAGAGATGATTCACTGGACCTGAGCCCTCAAGGGTGAGTTTTGTTGTGGATTTTTAAAGTACTTTGCATTTATTCTGCATTGATGTCCTAGACTCCTACTTGAGAATAAAATACCTGAGAGTGGACTTTATTGTGTGGTAGTGTGAATTGATTCTATAGCCTCAGCAATTAACCTCTACCACAGAAGTATTTTCTCATCTCTTCTGCTCTTTGGAGTGGAAAGAAAATAACTTTAGGGAAGCTACTTTACTGGTCCCTGTTTGTAGTTACATGAGATATTAGCATATAATTCACATTGGTACACAAATGAAATGAAGTGCAGACACACTAGGTTTGTTTACACATATCAGAGTATTTTAGCCTTTGTTTCTGATTCCATAATTTTGTAATTACTTTATTACTGCATATCTGCTTTTGTGATATAAAGGTGTTGATGCAGGGAAAAATATAAAATTAGAGACTATAGGCAAGGTGGCCAAACCTGACTTCTCATTTAGCTTTAATTCCCAAGCACATGGCTACATCTTAAAGGGAAATAAATGGTAGTTCTTAAACTCTTCTATGCCTGTTCTTCTGTACTATGTAGGATATTGGGAAACTTTTATATTTTTTTAATTGTTGTTGCATTATAAGATCATACATTTAAGAGGTCTTATTTTATTTTGGAAATTGGAATATTGCCATGAATTGTATATTCACATTCAGTTCTGAAATTTAAATTGTACTCAGCATAATCAATAAGTGTTTTTCCTTTTGCTATAAAATACATCTTAAATTTTTTATGAAAACTTTTATCATTTTTATTATATATTTATGGGTGGTTTTGCCTACATGTATGGTTCTTTATCATGTTCATGCAGTTCCCTTTCAGGCCAAAAGAAGACACCCAACCTTCTGGGACTAGACTTACAAGATGGTTGTGAATTGCCTTGTAGGTGCTGGGAATTGAACTCATATGGCTGCTAGGAAATCAGAGCTAGTGCTCCTAATTTTCTAGCTCCTGTAATGTATATTGTAAAATATTCGCACTGGGATCCTAAATTTAAATCTTGTATACCTTAAAGAACCTGTCTTGTACATCTCATTAGATGGCTT
>LOEQ01002630.1:246789-265807 GCA_001685075.1 Bramus lutescens | reverse complement strand
TGCTTAAAGGAAGAGTTAGTTTGCTGCCACCTTGTGGCAGTTACGTACTTGAGCTTAAGTAAAAATTCTAGTTCGGGCTGTTTGCTAATCCAGGAAAGTGGGTGAGTTTATTCTTTTCATTGTTAATTGGGCAAGTTTGTGAAAATTAGGCTTTGAACCTGTTGGACTTTCTACCTTCCCATCTGTGATGCTGTTGTGCTTTTCTCCCATTTACCCTTCTATCTTATTGTTCCTCCATCTCAGCACTTCTTCTATACTTTGGTCTTTCAGTAACCGTATATTATTACAGGGTTTTACTATAAAATGTTTACTTGATGCCCGAGATATCTTTAACTGCTCCATCACAGGATTCTGTGAGATAGCACAGACAGATGTAATCTTTCTTTTGCATGGGGGTGATGGAGATAGGTTTTCTTTGTGTCCTGGAACTAAAATAATCTTTTAATATTATATTAATTAACAATTGTTTATAATAGTTTGATAATTATTTCTAAATCAATTTCAATAAGGAAGTAGTTGTTTATTATGCAATGTAATAGTTTATTATTCCAAAGAAATCCTTTCTTTTAAAATATTTTATCTTAAGTTGTTCCTTATTCCAAGATTTTAAATCTTGATATGTAGCACTGACTCACTCATCAAGAACTCACTGTGTAGAACAGGCCTTACAGGCAGTCCTCATGCTTTTGTTATGTATGTGAACCTTAGTATATGTTTGTGCACCGTAAATGTGTAGGTACCTTCAGAGGCTAGAAGAGAGCACCAGATGCCCTGAAATAAGGTTGTGATCCTCCATGTAGGTGCTGGAAACAGACCCTAATTCCTGGAGAGAAGCAGTTGCTTTTAACTGTTGAACCATGTCTTCAGCCCTCCAAGTGAAATGTTTATTTTTCATTTACAAGTTGTTATAGCATATTTCTTCCCAAAAATTTTTCTTGGTTGTGTGCTTGAATATATTAAGTATACCTATTTCATAGAATTACCAGACTCTGGGAGTCTTCATTTGAATTATTGAAATATTATTTGCGCTACAGGGCAACACAGCTAGAACAATTTGCTTAATTTTTAAAAGCATATTTATTTGTGTGTTTGTGTTCCCTGGTGCCAGTGTTGGAAGTCAGAGGACAATTTGCACCAGTTGGTTCATTTGTTCTATCATATTCAGGTTGTCTGGCTTGATGGCAAGTACCTTTACTTATTTAGCTATCTTGCTGTCCCCTAGAATGTTCATTTATCTGCTCATTCTTTTGTATTTTTGTTATTAAATAATTTCAGAAATAATTTTTAATGTCAAGAGCAGGAGGTTGCAGGGTGTAGTGTATTCTAGTGTTGTTTAGAATAAAGTCTTTGGGCAGATGAAGTGAAGCTCTCCCTACTCTCAGAGCCAAAGGGTGAGGGAAGAGAATCATGGATTTGAGGTCCAACCTAAGGTAATGTGGAAATGCTATCTCAACAATCAAACAAAACGTGATAAAAGAAATGCTATAGACAATTCAATTAATATTGGTTCTAGTTCCAAATAGGTTGTTCACATTATCACTTAATAGACTTATATAGTTTAAAAACAAGTATGGAAATCCTTATGAATATATTTATGTTGTTATTGCCTTCGTTGTGCCTTTTGGATGTGATACCCGTTAAGTAGTTAGTTATGAACATTAAGCCCCATGTGTTGCAAGTTAAGTTAGGGAATAAATATACTCATTTGATTTTTTTTTTTTTGGTCAATCAGTCTTTGTATTTTTATTTGAATACATTACATTTTACAAAATTGCATATGAAGAAGATTAAGCTTTCAGTTTTTATTTTTTAGCAGCAATTTTCTGTCTCCATACATCCTTTTATATATGACTGTTGCAGATTCCATATTAAAATCACTCAGTGAAAATTGTTGTGACATTTTTATTCATGTTACTGCCTCTTATCTTAGCTGGGTTCTTCCGTGGTAATTGCTAACCTCATCCATTGTTTTTCCGTGCAACAGTCGATTAAGTGATGTTCTCAAGAGAAAACGACTGCCAAAACGAGGGCCAAGAAGGCCAAAGTATTCACCTCCAAGAGATGATGACAAAGTAGACAATCAAGGTAAGTCCTTTGTTGAATTAATAGGTAAATGGAGGAGAAAGTGATAAGTTTGCTCATGATTTGGTGCTCTTAATTCTTCCTATATTAAGTCTGTGAATATTTTGTTGATTTTTTTTCCCTTAGTTTTGTTGAAATGATTTGAATATAATTCTTTTCTCTTTATAGCTAAAAGCCCTACCACTACTCAGTCACCTAAATCTTCCTTCCTGGCAAGCTTGAATCCAAAAACATGGGGAAGATTAAGTGCACAGTCCAACAGCAACAACATCGAGCCAGCACGAACTGCAGGAGTTAGTGGTCTTGCCAGGGCAGCCTCAAAAGACACCATATCCAATAATAGGTAAAGTTTGTGCTGGGATTGGGGGTGGGAGTTCTTCATCTGAAAGGTCTCAGTATGATTGTATTGAGCACATTCATTACATGGAGATGATACATGGGCTTGGTTCAATTTGTTCTGAACTCAAAGATAAGGTAGATTCTTATGAGGATGTATGTATGTAGCTCAGGACTTGCCTATGGTTTCAGCACTATCCCCTGCATATAAAAACCATAGCAATAATATATCCATTTGACAGCTCTGGTTAGTTTTCTTCTATGTGAAACCTTTTACTGAATTATGCTTGCATTTTCTGTTTATACAGTTTAATGAAATTTTTCTACCTACTTAATGGAATTTGAAGATTTGTAGTGCAGAGCAGCTGCTTTTTTAAAAACTTACTTGGCTCCTTGTCAGATAATAATTTCTTCCCAGCACGTGGGTCATATGGCAATGCCTTTCTTGGGAAGGCACTCGATGCAGAGTACCTGTGTAGACTACTTCCTCTATAAATAAGACATTTTCCCAGTAATATTTTATTTTAAAGATAACTTTTAATTTGATTGTTTGAGTTGGCTGCTGATTCTCTAAATTAGTTATGAAGAATAATAAGCAAATGTATTTCTAAAGTTTATAATTTTAATAGCCTGGTCTCATGCTTCTGGTTATTTTCACCTCACCTCTTTAGGGAAGAGTGATGAGCAATTATTATGTAAATTTGTATTTGGGTATGAACACTTAGAAAATTAGAACATCATGTGATGCTCTAAAATATATTCTACATACCTAAGCAATTCTATAGATACATCTTAGCTTATTTTCAGAATGAACCTATATTTGCTCAATCTGAATTATAGTAATGATCATAGGCCAGTAAGTGTTTTAAGTGAGCTGTTAGTTGTTTTTAATAAGAGCTGTAATTTTATTTCCTTTATGTCTATATATGTGTGTATCTAACTAAGTACTTGTGGAAGTCAGTAAACAACTTGCAGAAGTTGTTCTCTCCACCATCTTGGGTATTGAACTCAGGTCGTTTTGGCAAGCACCTTAGCCTGCTAAAATATCTTACAGGTCCCTAATCTGACTTTCAGTGTAGATTTTTTTAACCTATATGGAGATATTAATATCTCCTTTTTTCTCCTTGTAGAGAAAAAATTAAAGGTTGGATTAAGGAGCAGGCGCATAAATTTGTTGAGCGTTACTTTAGTTCAGAGAATATGGATGGAAGCAACCCTGCCTTGAATGTACTTCAGAGACTTTGTGCTGCAACTGAACAACTCAACCTCCAGGTACTGTGCAGTGCATCTTGTTTGCTGGTAGATCATTTCGTGGGATTTGTAGAAACATTGGTTTCTACAACTAATTCTTTTGCTCTGTGTCCCTTGACTTGCCATTGCTTTTCATTCTTTGTGCTCTCTAGTTCTTGACAAATGACAAAATTTCAGAAGGCTTCTTAAGAATGTTCTTTCTAAATCCTCATAACTGTCTCCACCTGCAGACTCATATCATTTACTTGGAAAGGCGTGAGACTTGTCATGACCATTTCATTGACTCTTTGTAAATGAACCTTTTCTAATTTCCGTTCTAGTTTTTTAAGCTATTTTATAAATATTTTAAGTTTACTAACTAAAACCACACCACACTTCATCATTTTAATCTGGTTTTCAAAAAGAACATTACTCTAATTTGAAAAAGTTATTAGAATATTAATTAATTGTACAAAATTATGGTCTTCACCATGACATAGTCATACATTATGTTATGTACTTTGATTGTATTCAAATTTCCTTCCCAATACCCTCTCTTGTTCCCCCTCTCTTCTGGTTCTCAAGTAGCCATTGTTCTAATTCTGTGTTTATTTTTGTTGTTAAGTATTCTGCATAGTTAGAGATACCATGTCATATTTTGCTGAACATAATGAGCCATCCACTTATTGACACAATTTTTTGTTAACCCCTTTATTTTGAGTTTGTATTATTATATTATTTTTTAATCCCCACATAGAAAATGCATTAGTTAAATGGAATACCTGTTTTTCATCATGAAATCTTTTTCTGTGATGTTCCCTGAGCCTTGTAAGGATTGATAATAGATGTTCTGCTTTGGGATGAATGATTAAAAGAAAATTTTCTCAGCACTTTTACCAGTTATTTCTACATATTATGGTCTGTTGCAAACAACGTTCTCTGACCAAGACTGGGATCAACACTAATCTGATTATTTATAAGATGTTTTGGCACTGGCCATTTAGCAAAACCAACAGTAGGGCTTTTGACCGCCACTGGATTCTAACCGGGTTTACAGTACTAAGAATGAATTCCCTCATGTGCAGTGGCTTCAAACCTTAAGTAGAGAATTTGCCAAGTAATGTTCGAACCACTTTGCTCCAGTGGGCTCATCTTACCTAGAAGGTTGTATTACAGCTCATATGGTTCATAGCTGGCCCATGTAAATATATTTTGATTAACTTTTGGGGAAATGTGAATTGTACAGTTTAAATCAGTATAGAATTCTCTTCACTCTTTCAGGTGGACGGTGGAGCTGAGTGCCTTGTAGAAATCCGTAGCATAGTCTCCGAATCAGATGTTTCATCATTTGAAATCCAACATAGTGGATTTGTGAAACAACTGTTGCTCTACTTGACATCTAAAAGCGAAAAGGATGCTGTCAGCAGAGAGATCCGATTAAAGCGATTCCTACATGTATTTTTTTCTTCTCCAGTAAGTTAATAATGGTCACATCTTAATAGAGTTGGTGCTACTAGCAAGTGCGTACATTTGTGTCCTAATAAGAGTATGCTGTGTGTTGCCTATTCAGTTAGATTCCTTTGACATGTTTTTATTGACAAGGTTTTATTATAGATGAGCCTGGCCTGGAATTCACAGATCTGATTGCTTCTGCCTCCCTGGTGCTGGGGTTAAAGGTATGAGTTACCATGCCTGACTTCTTTAAATTTTTATGTGTCATAAAATAGATAGTAAAATGCAAACAGACCTGAAGCCCATGATTGAGATCCCAACACTTGGAGGGCAAGGCAGGGCTGATCATCCTCAGGTATGTGAGTTCTAGACCAGTCTGGGTAGAAAAAACAAAAAACAACAGAAAGCCATCCTTCTTCCAACCACTAGTAACCTGAAGCCCACATCAACTTTGTCAAGTATTTTTCTCCCCTCCCCTCCCACAAGGTAAATCATTAGTAGTAGTTTTACATTTTAATATTTATTAGCATTTGTTGAGGTTACAGTATTTTCCATAAAAGATGCTTAACAACCATCTCTATATTATAGGTTACAAGGGCAGGGTCTGGGTCTGTAGGCTTGTTCCCACCTTTTCTTTTTGCTCTTAGTAGGTGAGAACAGAGCTAACGACTCTCACATACTCTTGATTAGACCTCCTGTTACAACTGCTTTAAAGTCATAACTCAGGAAGTGGCTTTTTTTTTTTTTGCTATGATGAGCTTAATGATTACTGTTTATTAGCTTAACTGCTTAACCATGCCCCTTTTTAAGTGTTCATAGGCATTTTGGAACACTCTCAAGTCAGCAATGGTATTGTTAGATACTAATTTTGTTGTGTAAAACAAAATTAGTTTGTGTAAATAAATTTTGTGTAAAACGAAATTTGTTGTGTAAAAAAAAATCTTATTTTCACGTGCATGTGGGTGCAAGTGTGGGGTATACCAAGTGTTTTATATCTTGCTTAAGATTATGTATATGGTGGCTGAAGAGATGACTCAATGGTTAAAACCACTGCCACTTTTCCCAAAGGACTCAGGTTCGATTCCCAGCACCCACATGGCAGTTTAGAACTGCTGTCTGTAACTCCAGTTCCAGGGATCCAATGCCCTTACACAGACGTACATACGTATAGATAGGCAAAACACTAATCAGTGCACATAAAATGAAATAAAAAGAACTAACTAAATTACTTGGAAACATTGCCCTAATGAAGTCTATTATAAAAGAAAGAAAATTGATAGATGAATCTCCATTTGTGAAACTTCTTATTAAAATGTTTTTGCTAGGGGCTGGGAGATGGCTCAGTGCTTAAGAGCACTGGCTGCTCTTCCAGAGAACCCAGGTTCAGTTCCAAGCACCCACATGGTGGCTCACAAACATCTGTAACTTCAGTTTCCAAGGATTTGATGAACTCCTAGGGCACCAGGCAGGCATGCATGTGACACCCAAGAATACATAAAGGCAAAATATTTATATACATCTAATATATAAATAAATATTTAAAAATATTTTTGCTATGGAGTGTTGACTTTTCAAAAGGTTTGTTTAATGTTTGTTTATTTGTAACTCTAGCTTCCTGGAGAAGAGCCCATTGGAAGAGTAGAACCAGTGGGCCATGCACCTTTGTTGGCACTAGTTCATAAGATGAACAACTGCCTCAGCCAAATGGAACAGTTTCCAGTCAAAGTGCACGATTTCCCTAGTGGAAATGGGGCTGGAGGCAGGTAAGGACCATTGCCTGGGTATGGCCACTTTCTACCAGAATTGTTGAAGGAAACCATGGTGAGAGGTCTGGTAAGCTCTTGGTAATATCATGTCTTTTTTTTTTTGTTTTGTTTTTAAAAAGACAGGAATTCTCTGTGTAGTCTGGCCTGTCCTAGAACTCTTTGTATATACCAGGCTAGACTGAAATTCAGAGATCTGCCTGTCTCTGCCTCCCAAGTGCTGGGATTAGGCGTGTGACACTACTTTTAGCTCGCACCGTGTATTTTGACAACTAATATTTTTAACATAGGTAAATCAGTGACTGGATTGACAACATTTAAAACACATTTTTAGTTTTTCTACATTAATAAGTTTTAATATGTAATGCTTCTCCAACTATTTTTCATTTATTTTCTAGATGAAGTTTTTCTGTGTAACAGCTCTGGCTGTCCTGGAACTCACTTTGTAGACAGGGCTGTCCTCAAACTCACAGATACCTGCCTATCTGTCTCTTTAGTGCTGGGATTAAAAGCATGTGCCGCCACTGCCCGGTTTCAAGTAATTTTTTTGTATGTGGGCAACAAAGCATTTATTCTGAGACTTTATGTGATAAGTGGTTATAACTATATAACTATAATGGGTTTTACCATCTAAGTGATCATATTATAGTTTGACTTTCAATAAAATTTTTGTGTTATTCTTATTGATTTTAAGTACTTAAAAGTTGTTATAGAAAGATAAAATTGTGTTAGGCAATTCTGTAAGCTTCATTGAAAAAATGTTATTTTATTTTAAAATCCATGTTTTTATGTGTTTTAAAACATTTTTAAAAATGTGAATCAAAGAGTATCTGTAGTCAATGTAGATGATGCTATCCATAGTGTGGCTAAAGTTGTTTTCTGTATAATGTGCCATAGCATTATACTATCTTGGAATAGTTTTATGAAACAGGGATATCGCAAAATATGGTGGCATACCTGTGATTTCAATAAAAAATCAAGGAGGGTAGAATCCTTTTTGTTTTCCTTTAGATTTCGCTTATAAATAAAAGCAAAATAATACAAAATTTAAAACTAACCTTCAGTTTACTTTGCTACATCCTTTTAAACGAATAGCCACAAAGAGTAGGCAGAAAAGCATCTTAGAATTTAGAACTAACCTGGGCTGTTTGAGTCTCAAACATAGACCAGAATAAAAAAGCCATGAGGTTTTCTACTTTTGTCTGCGTTTATATGAACTATGCTCGCTTAATATTTGCATGCTTCATGGAGTTGTATAATTAAGCCACATTTAAGTTTGACTATATTTGACTGTTGTCAGAACTTATAACAGGAAGAAAACAGTTATCAAATGACGTAGCCATTCATTTAAAAGTATGTAGCAATGTAAGTTTGAAGGTTGGTTTTTTATTTTTATAAGTGAAATTTAAAGTAGAAGCAAAAAAATAGAGAATCCTTCCTCCCTTGCTTTTTGAATAGAATTTAGTAGGGAAGGACAAGTTCCTGCAGAAGTGTGTTCAGATAGTTGAAGAGTTCTTATTCCACCTAAATAATCTAATAGGCATGGCATTTCATTGAAGCCAGTATTTATGACATCATTGATCATATGAATTCACGGTGGCCAGAAATCATGTTCATTCTATGCTAAGTGCTTTATACTATAAAAAAGGATTTTTTTGTGTGTGTTTTTAGTTAAACTAATATATGTTGACTGGAAATAATAGAATAACCTTTTTTTCTCAAATTATCTTGAGCTTTTCTCTCAACAGAGGATCACAAGCTTTAAAATTTTTCAACACGCATCAGTTAAAATGTCAATTACAAAGACACCCAGACTGTGCAAATGTGAAGCAGTGGAAAGGCGGACCTGTCAAGATCGATCCTCTCGCTCTGGTGCAAGCTATTGAAAGATATCTTGTGGTTAGAGGTATTTTACATCTATGTCCTTTACTTGTATACTTAGGAAATTAGCATTAAAGGGTATATTGCTGTTCCTGATATACCTTAGGTAGTAGGAATCTCTGTTCCTACCATAAATAAATAGGCGTATGTTGAACTTGCTTAATAGGCAGAGCATTTTGTGTTTCAGAATTTGTAATTCTCAGAATGCTTTCTGATAAGAATCAGAATTCTTTCTGATAGGTCAGAATGTAATATCTACTTTTTAAAGAAAATATCAGTATAACCAGTGTATATAATCTTTTATCTGACACCTAAAATTCCTAGTTAACTATGTTTTTGGCCTAATTCTTTTGTTTGGTTTTGTTTTGTTGCTTAGGGTATGGAAGAGTAAGAGAAGATGATGAAGACAGTGATGATGATGGATCAGATGAGGAAATAGATGAGTCTCTGGTAGGTACTTTTTATACCATGTTGTAGTTACATCATGCTGTATCTGTGATTTAGATTTCCTAGGTTCAAATAGCCTCTCACCAACCATTGCTGGAAAAAAAAATCACAGAAGCGAATAATTGTTTTAGTAATTAATAGTTTATTTTAGTGTATTTATGTAATAAATTTTTTATTTATAAGTTTCTAATTATATCTGCTTATAAATTAATGATGTATGTAGAGGGAAAAAATGGCCAATTTCCTATAGGGAATTCAAAATCTGAAATCAATTGGATATTACATGTGCAAAATCCACATTTGCTTGTATGTGGTAGGTTGTAGAAAAATGGAAGTTGTTAATTATACTAATTAATATTCAATTGACTTCAAATTTGTGCATGCAAAATATGAATTGTCTAGACTTGGGTCCCATACCTGTGTATATGCAAGTACTCTCATTCTTGAAACAAAAAGTTCAATCTCTGATCACTTCTGTCTTAAAGCATTTTAGGTAAGTGAGAATCAGAATATATGGACTTCAAGAGGATCTGTAGTTTCAAACATCCACCATAGGTTTTGGGTTGTTTCTCCAGCAGGATATGTTTTGACTAATGTATAGATGCCAGTACTTAGGCTTATATGGACCTTTCTTTGCTTTATTCAGGCTGCTCAGTTTTTAAATTCAGGAAATGTAAGGCACAGGCTGCAGTTTTATATTGGAGAACATTTACTACCATATAACATGACGGTGTATCAGGCAGTGCGGCAGTTCAGTGTACAGGCTGAAGATGAAAGGGAATCTACTGATGATGAGAGCAATCCTCTGGGAAGAGCTGGTATTTGGACAAAGACTCATACAATATGGTAAGTCTGAACTGGCTTCTCTTGGTGGTATGTGATCTTTGGTTTAGAATTCATATTAAATTCATGGCTCAATTCTGTGACTAGAGGGAGAACCTAAATCCTGCATTTGAACTATGAAAAGCCTTTTAAATATTTATTATGCATAGATGTATATGAACATTACTTCATTCTATCTGCTAGAAAGCATGTTTATAGGCAGTAAGCTGCTTTTTGATTAGTTTAGATCTTTTAATGGAGTCAATACGGTGTGATATTGCATTATAAGTATTATAAGTTTGAAGCTCTGAATCCTGTGGCATTTGGATGCAGCTTCCTATGCTGCCTTTATAGTTTCTGCCACTTACAGAAAAGAATCATTTCCCAAAGTAAAGTATTCCTGGGAAGACTGACTTACTGTTTTGTTTTAGGAAGACAAACACTTGGTAACTCTGAAACCAAATAGGGAGAAAGAGGGCATACTTAGGAATTCTGTGACTTAGACATTAGCTTTGCTGAATACTTTGCACATTAAAAAAAATCTACATTTGACTTTCATACTGTCATATCTCCTTAGGTACAAACCCGTGAGAGAGGATGAAGAAAATAGTAAAGATTGTGTTGGTGGCAAAAGGGGAAGAGCCCAAACAGCTCCAACAAAAACTTCCCCCAGAAATGCAAAGAAGCATGATGAATTATGGCATGGTAAGGTGACATCATACTGAGAGAAGCAGGGCCCTGGCCTCTCTGCACTCCTGCTTCCTAATAAAACTGATTCAGAGCTCCAGAAAGCTTTGGGTATAATTAAATAAATTACTATAATGTAGATTTAACTTTTAGTTAAATCTTTGACTTTATTGTCTAGTAAGCTAGAATTAAGTATAAAATTAAAACTAAAAATCAATCATGACATTCTTCTAATATTTTAAGAATTTATGATTTCATGAAGGGTTAAATTTGCATTCATACTTAAGATTGCTGAAGACTTTGTTGGTCACCAACAGATTGGCCCTTAACCTCAAAGGACTGCAACAGGGTGTCTTTACACATAGGAAGGGAATGCAAAAGGGGTTAGTTATTTTTCTACTGTTGTTTGGGTATGTATGTACCTATGTGTTACTGTGCACAAGGTTAAAAGGGAAGAAATGTCTGATGACATTGATATACCAAGAAGTTAAACATGACACAGTTTCAGATGGTAAAGGTAACTTTGAGTCTGTAGTTTAGCTATTGTTGCTTTTATTAAAATTGAAACTTTCTATCATTTAGATGGAGTGTGCCCATCAGTAGCAAATCCTTTAGAAGTTTACCTCATTCCCACACCACCTGAAAATATTACCTTTGAAGACCCATCCTTAGATGTGATCCTTCTTTTAAGAGTTTTACACGCCATCAGTCGATACTGGTATTACTTGTATGATGTGAGTAATGTCTCTTCATGAAATCCTGTGTAATCTTACAGTTTTCTGTTTAGTAAAAAATGAGTGCCTTATTACAGTTGAAATAGAAACAGTGATTCACTAAATGTATACAATGAATTCATTTGTTGAGCTTAATATTCTTGGAATAAGTCTTTTATTTATTTGCTCATTTGTTTATTTATTTATTAGGGAATAACCAAATATTTTGTCCTAGTTAGGATTTCTATTGCTGTGATGAAATGCTATAACCAAAAGCAAGTTAGGGAGAAAAGGGTTTGTTTATTTGGCTTACATTTCCACATCACTGTTTATCATTGAAAGAAATCCATACAGGAATTCAAGTCAGGCAAGAACCTGGAGGAGGCAGCAGCTGGTACAGAGGCCATCTAAGAGTGTTGTTTACTTGACTGGTTTGTTCCTTGCTCGGCCTGCTATTTCATAGAACCCAGGACCACCAGTGTGGTGATGGCCAAACCCCTAATGAACTGTGCTCCCCACAATAATCACTAAGAAATATCCTTCAGGCTTCCCTGTGGCCCAGTTTATAGATGCATTTTCTCAGTTGAGCTCCTTCCTCACAGATGAGTATAGCTTACATCAATCAACTTGACATAAAACTAGCCAGCACAACTGATTCCCTGTCAACTTGACACATAAACATATCACTGTTTAAACCAAAACCTTATTTTCTTATTCATCTCCAAAGTCACATGTTAATATCAAAATATAAAACATGAAGTTCCCACAGTCTTTTTAAAAATAATCTATTTTCTTTAAAATTGCAAAATCTCTTTTAAAAGTTCACAGTCTCTCAATTGTGGGCTACTGCAAAACCCGAAATTAAATTACTTTTTTTATTCAAGAGGGAAGAAATGTGGCACAGTCACGATCTGAACAAAGCAAAACTGAACTCCAACAGTGTAAATAACTCAATTTCCAATATCTGGCATTTATTCACTATCTTAAGGTTCCTCCAAGGGAAAGGGTCACTTCTCCGGCTCCCTTTGCTGGGCACATTACTTGTCTTCTAAGTTCCACTCCATTACTGCTGCTGTCCTTGGTGGTCATCCCATGGTACTGGCATCTCCAAAATGCTGAAGTCTATTGCAGCTGGTTTGCACTTTCACCAACAACTTCTCCTGGGCTCAAATCTCTTCACAGGCTTGAGCCATGCCACAGTGTCAACCCTACCTGTTCTTCATGACCCCTTTATATGTTCAAAATAAGTACCACCTGGGTGGCTCTTTCACTACTAAGATCAGCTGCCAGCTCAAGGTAAAACTTTGGCCACCTCTGGAACACAGCTTCTGTGTGCTGACTCTGAGGAAACACTTCCCAGAAGAATTCACCTCAGTGATGTTAGTTTCTTCTTAATCACTGCTGATTTCTCAGCTCCAACAGACCAGCATCAATTGTCCCAGCAACTCAAGGTTTCACTTCAGAGGTGCTACTCTTGCTAGTCACAACTTAGTCTTTGAGCCCTCCTAGCAGACAAGAGCCAGAGGTTCTTAATTCAAAATATGCAGTGGTCCTGAAAATGATAGTCTTTGTCTCCCCAAACTTCCCCATAGAACTTGACAAGCCAGGCTTCCATCCTCTGCATTTACCAGCATTCTTATCCTCCACATTCCCACTGCACCGCTCACCAAGGTTTGAATTGAATCTTCAATGACTCCAATCCAAAGAACAAAGGTCCTTCCATAGTTTTACAAAAGACAACAAGGTTCAAGATCTGTCGCAGTAATACCTCACAATCCTGGTACCAATTTCTGTCCTAGTTAGTTAGGGTTTCAATTGTTGGGATGAAATACCATGACCAAAAGGAAATTGAGGTTCTGATTTATATTGAGTAAACAGTTGGATAACTCTTTATATAGTGTGAGGATGAGTGAATGAAACAGCTTCATGGGGTTTGGGTATAGGAAGTTTCAGAAATGGGAAATCTCATTGAGGGACTGGATATTGCATGCAAAAAACAGGCGAATTGTACAGACTGACCTACTTATGGATAAATGACTAGATTTTGAAATTTTTTTTAAAAATTTTACAGAATGCGATGTGCAAGGAGATTATTCCAACTAGTGAATTTATTAACAGTAAGTTAACAGCAAAAGCGAATAGGCAGCTTCAAGATCCTCTAGTAATCATGACAGGAAACATCCCAACATGGCTCACTGAACTAGGAAAAACCTGGTAAGATAGTCCCTTTGATAAATTTGTAAGTATTAACAAGTCTTTATTTGATTTGTGATAGAGATGTTGAAGTTGACTTGTTCTTATCTTTCCCAATATTGTAGTATTTGTTGACAACTTGACAAACCCAGTGAAGTATATTTGACTGAGGGCAGTAAAATTCTTCCTGAAAGTGATGCTTGGTTTTTCTGAGCCTTTTTTTTTTTTTAAAACTAGACACTATAGACCTATTAGTTACAGTAAAAATCAAGTTAGAAATTGAGTTTTTCACTTGGATTCACCATATCTCTACATGCTGCCGTATTGTACAATACAGAGATTCTGGTGGACATTTCAAGAGCTTTTCTCAAAAAGGAAAATAAAATCAAACTCTTAAAAATCATTGTAGGAAATGTCTTGGCTGCAAGATTCATTCTTTGAGAACAAGGAGCTTGCTTATCTTGGCAGTGATTTTTTTTTAAATGCAAAGCCTATGATGAATATCACAAAATAATAAAGCCATTAACTTTTGTATGTGGAGTATGGAATATTGACCTCACATGGCATGGAGGCTTGCATGTCCTAAAATCTATGAGAATAGGTTTAAGGTGGTTGTGGATAGACAATTGTAGATTTCATGTGGAAAGGCATATAGAATACAATTGCTTAACATTTAGTGATTTCAACAGGAGCCAGGTGTGATGATGTATTGGCATACTCCTGTAGGCCCAATCCAATTGGGAAATTTTAGGAGGGACTATTCCCTAAGTGTTTAAAGCCAATCTAGGCAGCACAGTAAAACTCTATGGCAACAAAACTGTTACAGATTTTTAAAACTATTCATATAGGAAGTGTGTGTGTGTGTGTGTGTGTGTGTATACACATGTGTACAGGGTCCCTCTATATAGTCTGGCTGTCTCATCTCTGCCTCCCAAAGACCTGGAATTGTTATGTCACTAGTGTATTATATCAAGTTGTTTTCAATATAGATCTTGATGTTTTTTTAAATGTCTCTTGATTCTCACACAGATGGTAAATTTGTATTTTATCTTTTATAGCCCATTTTTCTTTCCTTTTGATACCCGACAAATGCTTTTTTATGTAACTGCATTTGATCGAGACCGGGCAATGCAAAGATTGCTTGATACCAACCCAGAAATCAACCAGTCTGATTCGCAAGACAGCAGAGTTGCACCTAGATTGGATAGAAAAAAGGTAAGCATTTCCTACAAATAAGTATTTATTTATGCTGTGCTTTCTAAAATAAAGGCAATACCTAAAATACTACATCTGATTATGCCTGTGGAGTAACAATCTTCACTTGATCCTTAGGTCTGTCTGTGAGTGTGTTTATGGTTGTGGCCAGAAGCAAAGATACTGAGTCCCCTTCAGCTGGAGGTTGTGAGCTGCCTGATGTTGGGGGCTGAGAGACAAGTAGCAAGCACTCTTAATTGCTGAGCACTATCATTCTATCTTTTAAAAAACCACCTCTGTTAGTATATTTTCCCATGAGCCTCTTGAAACTGTATTGTCTGTTACTTTTTTTGGTCTTCTATTTCTGAAATAACATCCTTCATTTAGTTACCATGAATCTTACTAACATACCTTAATTTCTTCCTTTTCATATTGAAGAAACTTCTCTTTTAAAATGGACTCTCTGTATTAGATGCATTTTATTCCCTTTAGCATGGCAGCCCTGAAACAGAGAATCCCTGATAGATTTTGAATTTGTCCCGGTCAGCTCCAGTTTTGCTGACTTCATCATCTATCATGCTTCTGATCTTGGCTTGCAGTTGTGCCCATGCCATTTCATGTGAGACAGATCCCAGCCTTTTTTGATCTGCGTGTGTGTGTGTGTGTGTGTGTGTGTGTGTGTGTGTGTTCAGACAGGATTTCTCTATGTATCCCTGGTTGTCCTGGAACTCACTCGTAGACCAGGCTGCCCCTGAACTCAGAGACCCTCCTGCCTCTGTTTCCCAAGTGGTAGAATTAAAGATGTGCAGTATTGCCTGGTTGACCTCCACTGTTCTTTTGTTTGTTTTTTGTTTTCTTCCTTGACTTTTCTGTGGTCTCTTCCAAGTTTTTTATCTCAAAGAGCCATTAGGGATAACAAAAGGTAGGAGGGGTTGTAATTAGAGACAAACACATATACACCCAGGTAGCTGTATTTAACAGCACATCATGCCATTTCTTTATCTCATTGATGGAGTCATCAATTGCCGTGATGCTATGTTTGGAAATGGCAGGATCTTTATCATCTCCATGCTCTAATTACGAGGCATTGTTCTTGTAGTAGAACCAGGATGTTCAGAACCTAGATGTTTTCCAGCTTACCTGTCTCCTCTGTCATCTCCCCCACCCACTTCTCTATCGGCAGTGTATAAATGTCCCAAGGATATTTCATGTAGCTGGAGCCCTGAATTATACCACTGTTTGGCAAAGTAGCAAATATCCTTTTCATAACCTGAATTTTCTAAACTTGCCGTGGGTCAGGTTATATTAGTTATTTATATCTAGTTTTCTTTCATACATGGAGAAATTTGTGTGACAAAACTTTTCCTGGGGAGACACATCACACATATACTCACCCCAGTTAAGGAATCAACAACAGAACTAAGTACAGATACCACCAAAGTCCAGTGTTGTGAAGATGAGTTTTATTAGGGTTACTTACAGGAATATAGGTGAGTGTTTACTTATAGAAGCAAAAATTACTCAAAAGATGGTTAGTTGCGTTATCAAAGCCCATCCCAACATGCGTGACAAAGCTGGGAACATGGAGGCTGCAGACAACTCAACAGATTCCTCAGTTGGTCTAAACTTCTTCCAGGCAGCTCAGTTGGTTTCTCGTCTTCCAGGTAACTGTTCTGTTCCCTGAGTCCTCTTTGCAGCTTTTCTCCTCTGAGAGTGTTCTTTGCAGCTTAGCTTGTCCCAGTCTTGGAAGGTTAGCTCATCTGAGAATCTTCTCAGCTTTTTATTGTTTAATCTGTCATGGAGGGTAGTGAATCTGGTCAGTTTCAGAGACTTGTTAATGTTTTAACAGTGCAAATACTGTAGCCTTCCTAAGGGATGTGCTTAAAGGAGTTATTTTCTGACAATGAAATTATTTTGCACTGCAGTAAGTGCTACCTGGAGCATTATTTCTTATTTCTTCACATCTGTTTCCTTTGTTAGCGCACTGTGAACAGAGAGGAGCTGCTAAAACAAGCTGAGTCTGTGATGCAGGACCTTGGTAGTTCACGGGCCATGTTAGAAATCCAGTATGAAAATGAGGTGAGTTTTGGACTCTTTGATGGTGTGATATCATTTGTGCATATTGGTACTATGTAATTCTGAAGGGCAGCTAGAAAATTTACCTTAAAAAGATTTGGTCTACTTTCTCTTTAATGATATGTTTTAAGTTCTCCATTTTTCAAGGGTTTAAATGCAAAATAAGAAATATGATTTTTTTTCCTGGCATAATTATGTACATAATTGTATAATGTTCATGAAATGAAAGGCTGTTCTTAGAATCATTATTTCAGAAATGCTTGGACTACATTTTCAGAGTTGAGTTTATTGATAAATCATGGTCTAAGAGTTGACATATATACAGACAGGAGCCATCTCCACCATGGCAAGTGAAGAACATCCATCTCTGTAAAGACTTTACATAGCAGCTATGGCCTAGCTTCCTATTTTTCTTTCTTTCTTTTCCTTTATTTTTTCCCCTATTTTTACAGTCTCATGCAATAATGTGGCTGTTGTGTTGCTCTTCTTTCATTTCTTCCGTGCATACAGGCCTCATTAATGCTGTATAGTTTTGTTGTTGTTTTAATATTCCAATTTTTCTTGTGTATTTTTTCTCACAGATGGCTTAGTAATATGTGTCAATATCTAGTTGGGGCATTTTCTTTCGTGCCCAAGCCTTTCTTTAATAAACATATTTGTGATTCTCTTGGATATATAGCTCAATTACTAAGTTATTTGGTAATATATTTTAATTTTATTAAGAAATATCTATCATACTTTGCATCAGTAAAGTAGCAGGTTTTTCTCTTTTCCCAGTGATGTTATTTCAGTGTTTTATGAGTCTGTACTTGGTATTACCAGGTTTTTCAATTTTAATAATCGAAATTAGTAATGAGTTAGTAGTAGAATCTTGGTATGATTTGAAAACATACTGTTTTTGTATTGCTTGTTGGTTCCTTGACCATTTTGGAGAAGATGCTGAAACCTTTCACTAGGCTTTCGTTTAGTTTTGCTTTATCATTGAGATAAAAGTTAATCCCAGCACTCAGGAGGCAGAGGCAGGCAGATCTCTTGAGTTCGGGGCCAGCCTGGTCGGGACAGCTGGGACAGATATATAGAGAGACTTTGTCTTGAGAAAACAGAAAACAAAACAACTGTTAACTGGATTTATAAATGGCTTGTCATTTGCTTTCAGTTTATAATTAATCAGTCATTTTATGTAAATGTAAACACATTGTAAGATTTCCCATGAATGATATCTCAGATTTTTAATCCTGTGTTTTTTTATTTTAGCTCATATTCAGTGATCATTTTTACACTAATTTGTATATAAATAATTGAGTCATGGAGTCAAGAAAGGCACCACCCCCCCTTTTTTGATGAGTGATTACTATGAAATACAGATTAGCCTTGAATTTAGTATTTTTCTGCCTCAACCTCCTAAGCTCCGGTATTACAGGCAGTTTGCACTTTTTTATTATTATTGGGTATGGGTATGTGGGCGTGTGTGGGTGTGTGCAATGATATCTATGTGAGGGTCAGAGGACAACTTTGTGGAGTCACTCCTCTCCTCCTAGCTTGTGGAGTCCGGGGGTTGAATTTAGATAATCAGACATGACAGCAGGTGCTGTGACCAATTGAGCCAGCTCACTGACTCACAGATGAAATTTTATGAACTTTGTCATGCTCATTGCCTTATGTCACAGAGGCAGAATAGAGTGGTTATGGTAGAGTCCATGAGATCCAATCAGTGTTTGAAATATTTTCAGAATCCTAGGCCACACTTACTTTCAATGACCTATAATAAAATTTTTGAACACCACACAAAATAAAATCATACAGATTATATTTCCATAAATTAGTAACAAACAGAAATAAAGGAAGATACTATTTTCAAAACCATAAGAAAAGTTAAATAATGGGAGAAAAATTTTAACAAAATATGTATAATTCTGAACTTTAATCAGTTTAAATTATATAGGAACTTAATGAATTAAAGCATCAGAGTAGTGCTCTACTATGCTAATGGTACAATACTGTACATATTGATATCAACCTTCTCCAAATTGGGCAAAATCAAGAATCTTTGAAAGCTTTCCATAGACAATGATTCCTCCACCTTCCCCCCCAAGACAGGGTTTCTCTGTAGCTTTGGAGCCTGTCCTGAAACTAGCTCTTGTA
>LOEQ01002630.1:236660-246754 GCA_001685075.1 Bramus lutescens | reverse complement strand
GCTGGCCTCGAACTCACAGAGATCCGCCTGCCTCTGCCTCCCGAGTGCAGGGATGGATTAAAGGCCTGCACTACCACTGCCTGGCCAATAATAGACACTGTTTCTAAACTTTATGTGGGCATGCTGTTTAACAATCTGACTAAGAGAGGCGTGGCAAAAGTTCAGTGCCAGCCCAGGTCATGGAATGAAAATTAAAAAATGAAAATTGTAACAGTTGTGTTAAAGAAAAACAAGGTAGAAGACTCATACCACTTCTTACAGAAAGTCTACAGAAGCTAGGACTGTATAGGGTCAGGATGACAAAACAAGATGGAGTGTCTAGCTACCCAAATTCAAGTTATTTTTATTCTGAAAAGTACCAAAGCACTAGAGTAAGAAAAATGAATTACCTCTTCAATAAATGGTGCTGGGAAAATGAAGTAACCTGCTTAAGGGAATAAATTTAAAAAACAAAACAAAACTTGTGTTTGGGATCTAGAAGTTCACTGGTAAAAGGTAAGGTACTTGCTATGCAAATCTGACAGCCTGAGCTTAATTCTCTGACCTCCATCCATTCATCTTGTCACATCAGACACCCGTATGTGAACATACACTATTGTCATTCTTTTAAATTCCTAAGGTTAGACCCTTGTTTAGAAACTGTTTTTTATAAAGGATCACCAGAATCTGAAGTTCATGTCATTTTCAGACATCCTGAAATATTAACAAACATTCTTAGCTTTCATACATTAAACAAACATGCAGGGGGCTAGCTGAGGTTTAGAACAGTCCAGGTCACAGACCTATGTTGGAGATGGTTCTGTCATCTGTGACTGAGAGTGTTTTACTTCTTCCTTTCTGGCCTTTCCCTCCCTCCCTTCCTTCCTCCTTCTCTCCTTCCTTTATTTCCTTCTTTCTTTGAGATGGTTTTCATAAGGCAGAAAAGGACAGTGTACCAAGAGATTCAAGTAATGGTTCTTTCTTTTTTAAAAATAATTTATTTTTATTTTATGTGCATTGGCGTTTTGCCTTGCCCTGTGTCTCTGCAAGGCTGTCAGATCTTGGCAGTTACAGACAGTTGTCAGCTGCCATATGGGTGCTGGGAATTGAACCCTGGCCCTCTGGCAGAACAGTGTTCTTAATCGATGAGACATCTCTTCAGCTCCAAGTAATGGTTTTTCTATGTAAAGACAAAGCTTGATAATTTTAACTTCACTGAATCACCACTGCTTTGCTCATATTTTCTTGTGTGAAAATGAGGGTAATAGAAGAAGTGCAATAGCCTCAGAGTTGTAGTTCATGTGTGTATGTGTGAAGAGTTAAAACATTGTATCATAGTAAGTACACTATAAGTTTAATAGTTCTTTTTGCAGTATTACTAGTAGCTATTTAAATAATTGTAGTCATGGCTTTTATTTTTCCCTCATTTTCTTAAACATAGTCTTATAGTAACTTTTCTTGGAAGACTAAGGGCCTTCAGTCACCAGAATAAATCAGAGGTCTGTGTACTGATAAGTGTATTATGTGTCAGTGATCAGATTATGGCCAGAGGCACAAAAACAAAAGGGCATTGAAAATGATTGGTATAGATAGGTGCCACATGAATGAGACATTCAGGCAGGGGATTGAACCTGTCTTACCAAGACAAGAACTCTTGGAAAGAGGGATATTTTCCAGCACATTGGGACTTGAACTAAGGGTTTGGGCCTTGGTGACGAGTGACATAAGCCAGTGCTATCTGAAAGTTTGGAGGCGGGGGAGATGGAGAAGGGAGTTAATGAGCTTAGAAACTTTTTAGTACTGCTTTGGATTTTTTTTTTTAAATCTTTCCTCAAAAGATTTTGCTCACAGGATGTGGTACTTAAATTTTTCATTTGTAAGACTGTAAAATCTTTGCTGTGAACCACCAGGTGTGTTTAAACATGCTTTCTATTTTTTTCCTCCAGTGTTTTTCTTTTCTAAATGCTGGACTTTTTTTCTTTTAACTCTCATCTTCAAATTGTAGCTGGGGTAAACCTAAGACTGGCATTTGCCACCAAGCCTAGGTGAATTTGATCCTCAGAACTCATATGATGGAAGGAGAAATGTCTAACATAAATTGTCCGTTGAAACCTGAACACTTGGATTGCATAAACGTGTGCATTTGCTGATACGCACACAACAGGCATGACCTATACATAAACTATTATAATTAAATGAGACCTATGTGAGTTCAGAACAGCTTTTCTGTTTTCACTGACTCTGCTTAGGGTTAAGGTTTGAACTGCTAGTGCAAAAACCAACAGTTTATGGTGTTTAGTAGGTTTTCCCTGTTCTGAAAAAGTTATGGAATCCAACTTCATGGGAAAAATATATTTATCACATCATGTTGCTAGAATGGTTAGCAAATTAAAATATGCATAACACTTAGAATATTGCCTGGCAAATATGCTGGTTTGTGTTAACTTTGAGGTAAAAAGACTATTTTAAGCCAAGTTGTTGTTGTTTTATTGTTTTGGATTTTATATTTGTTTGATTGAGACAGAGTCTTTTATTCTTTAATTTTATTCCTGGACTATCATATTTTCCTCTCTTTAAAAATGGAAATAAGACAGACCAACTAAGTAACTCTACATCAGAATATTGAGGGAGAATACTCCTGACCAGCTTCAGGAGGGAGTTATGTTGCTTTAGTCGGTTCAGTAGCACCTGTAGAATTTAATACTTTAAATCCATTTTTACTTTAAAAAATAACCATTTAAGAGAAAGTAATAGACTTACGATCATTTGGGGATAACTTTGTGAAAAGGGAATTAAATGGCACTGGAGTGCCACCTCGTGTACAACATGTGTTACTGCATGTCTAATCTTTTTTTTTTCAGTGGCTGGAAATCGATGGAGAGCAAAATATTGTGGAGGTTTTCTTTAGTTTGAAAGGCTTACTCACACACACCACACCACACCACACCACACCATACCATACAACACCACCACGTTAGACTATGTAATCTAGAAAGGTTGAAGAAGATGGAACATGTTGGGAAAGATGGTAGGTAATATGGTTCTAAGGTGACATTTGAGTTGTCAGCAAGTCCCTGCTGTTAGGGACAATGGTTCTAACAGAATAACTGAGGCAGTGTGTGTCCAGCTATTCATGGGATCAAGGTGGCTAGAGGTAATAGTAACTAGGATATAGCAGTAGGAGTCAAGGTCAGTGATGCTGGAAGTAGAGATACTGGAATAGTCTTTGTAGGCTATTAGATTGTGGTTAAAAAATATATGTGCTGTCCTCTGAACAAGAAAGCTTTTCTTAGGAAATATCACTCACTGTTAATGTGGTATGTAAGATGTTAGGAGCACTGGTGTATGTGGTCATTCAGCAACCTCAGGCAGATCAAATAAAAGAGGGTGGTAGAGAATCATTAGTTTAGAAATGTCCTTTTAAGGGATAGCAGCTTATATTGTGTAGTGACTGTTGTTCGGTAATATAAAGGTATGTGACTTGTTTATCTCTGAAGATGTGATTCTTGGCCTGCATAAAACACCTGATTTTAAAAAATGGCAGGTGAATAGCAGGACAGGAGCAAGGGTGGGTGGGGCTGGCAGGCAGAGAGTATAAACAGGGAGCACTGAGGGAAAGGGGAGGAATAAGAGAAGAAGGAGAGGAGGACACTAGGGACCAGCCAAAGCTAGGGATAAGAGTGAAGTAAGAAAAGGAAAAACCCAGTGGCTAAAATGTAGGATAATTTAAGAAAAGCTGGCAAGAAAGAAGCCAAACTAAGGCTGGACATTCATAACTAAGAAGCTGCCTCCGCGTGTGATTTATTTGGGAGCTGGGTGGTAGGCTCCTCAAAAACAATAAAGAGTAAAACATCATACATCATATTGGTTTAGATTGTGGGGAATAAGAAGCCAAAGGTGAACTACCAGATTTCCATTGGAGCCCTCATTCATGTTTACATGGTGGTACCCATGTACTCATGTGGACTTCCGTGGAAAGGATGGAATCTTATCAGAATGAGTTTCTGGGTACAAACAGTTACTGCTTTGAAAATTGAAATTAATATGGTAGACTTTATCAACTTTTAGGATCGATAGTACGCACCATTTAAAAAAGTATGTGTAATAATAAAATATCCTTTATTTACACATGGTTTTGTAAGCAAGTGGCCACTTGAACAATTCTTGTTACATTATAATCTTGAACTGTGACATAAGTTTATTATTGTTTCTTGCTTTTGTTTATTATGTGCTAAACTGGTGGGATCTTGCTAAAACATGGAGGAATGCCGAGTCCGTGAACATTGCTCCAAGCATATTGATGGTGGTGCTGTCGTGTAGAAACTTTGGAAGCTGAACCTTTGAATTTTCATTTTGAAATAAAAATAGCTCCATATCCCCACCCTGACTCCTACTGCTGAAATGCTGTGTTCTCACACACAGGTGCATGTGTGGTAACACTGATAATTGTCTTGGGCTTCCAGTGTACCCTTGGACTTACAGGGGCCACTGATCTAAGCTTCTGTTCCTGGCATGAATTTGAGCCTTGAATTTTAACTCTTAGATTCTTATTAAATCTATGTTAGATTCTGGGGATTCAAGGCAGTCAAAATAATTCTCTTTATTTAAAACTTGCAAGTATGTAATGGAATAGTGGTAAAACCCTAGAATGCCATAGGAATTCTAATTGTTTGAGGGAGATTGGGAGGCTTCTCCTGAGAAGATGGCTCTTGAGTTGTTTGAGGTTGATAATTCCCATAAAGAGAAAAATGTATAAATAGTACATTGTTGTTCTCTAAAGGAAAAATTCAGAACTGCAGCAAGAGTTTTGAACCATACATTTGGAATGCTGGGGTTGGGAGAATGATAAAGGGTTTCTAGTGCCCAAGACTCAGAGAATGTCTATTCAGGACATCTTGCAAAACTATCTCTTATGCTTCCTGGCAAACACCTTGTATGATTGATTGTCCGTGTTACCAAGAGGTTTCCAGGCATAAAAGGCACCACAATTTCTAAAAAAAAATTTTTTTAATTTTATTTTTTCTAGGTTGGTACAGGTCTTGGGCCAACACTGGAGTTTTATGCACTTGTTTCTCAGGAACTACAGAGGGCTGATTTGGGTCTCTGGAGAGGTGAAGAAGTAACTCTTAGCAATCCAAAAGGTAATGTGCAGCCGTTCAGTTTGTATGACTCAGATCAGGTAAGGGGGCCACCATTTTAGTCAGTCTCTGCTGGGACTGTGTTCTTGGCCTTTCATTTCTTTTTGCCCGTTTTCTCACTTAGCCAATGGGAAGGCTTTCCAGCTTAGAGGTCATTGCTCCAATTTTGTGAATAATGAATTTAATGTTCTTAGTTACTAGGTTTTGTTTTGTTTGTTTTGGAAAATCTCATCTGAAGTTTGGTGACTTGTTCATTTTACAGGAAGCCAAGAAGGGACCAAGTATATTCAAAACCTCCAGGGCCTGTTTGCGCTTCCCTTTGGTAGGACAGCTAAGCCAGCTCATATCGCAAAGGTTAAGATGAAATTTCGCTTCTTAGGAAAATTAATGGCTAAGGCTATCATGGATTTCAGATTGGTAAGTTTAAGATTGTTTGCTTATCTGTAATTTTGTACAATGTTCTGTGAAAGTACTTCAGTTCCCTGTACTCAATGCTGTGTGTTACAAGAGCACTGCTGCTCTATTTCGAATGTGTACACCAGCTGCTTGAGAATTTTGTTTAAAATACCAGTTCTGCTTCTGTAGCTGTCCTATGTCTGAGGTAACAGCACCCAACCCATTCCTTTAGTAGCCAGAGTTCAGAGTCAGGCAACATAAAGATGGCATTAATCGAATTAGATTTTAATTCAGCAAGAAAGCCATGAGCATTGTAGGTAAACTCATTGAATTTCTGTTAGATGTTCTTGTGAAAATAAACCAAGTGCTCAGTATTCATGGAGGTTTGAATATTTCTGGACTTTTCTTCATTTCCTATTCTCACATTTTCTGAGCTACTTTATCAGTATGAGACATTTTCATTTGATAAACCCACAAGTCTACGTTCTCTGTAAAGAGGTGTATACAGCTCAGTTATTTTAGAAGTTCTATCATTTTAATTTTTTATTTTAAGTAAGTTCATTTTACCTTTTCTGATTTCAAAATATTAAATACATAAGTAGAATCGTATTGAGTTTACTTGGTTCAAAATAAAGTCAAAACACTTCATAGTGTTTCAGATGTACTCAGGTAAAAACTTTAATGGATATTGTATGTTCATTTCTCTCTTTGTGTTATGCTTAAATAGGTTTCTTTTTTTTTTAATAGTTTGAGCATTGATTGGTGTTTTGCCTGCACGTTTGCCTGTGTAAGGATGTTAGATCTCTTGTTGCTAGAGTTACAGACATTTGTGAACTGCCATGTGGGTGCTGGGAATTGAACTTGGATTCTCTGGAATAGCAGGCAATGTTCTTAAACTCTGATCCATCTTTCTATTTAAAGAACCTGTTTATAGGTTCTTTAACCTTCTAAAATGTTGACAGAGATTTGGGCCCCATTTTGTGGCTCTTGGTTTCATGTAAAGATAAACAGTTCCTAAATTGCTTTTTTTCTTGGAGAGTATTTGACCTTTTCAAATGACCTCTTGCAAACTAGTTGTGACAAAGTATGTTGCCTGTTCCCTTTCAGGTGGACCTTCCGCTTGGCCTGCCCTTTTATAAATGGATGCTGCGGCAGGAAACTTCACTGACATCTCATGATTTATTTGACATTGATCCTGTTGTTGCCAGATCAGTATATCACCTAGAAGACATTGTCAGACAGAAGAAAAGACTGGAGCAGGATAAATCCCAGGTAGGTCTAGAGGAGATGTCCAGAGGGTCAGATCAGTTCTTTGTGTCAGAATTATGAGACTTCCTCACTGGCTTGTATTTGACCTAGTTAATTTGACGATAGTATTTACTTTGCTTTTTAATTAAAAAACATGTATTTATCTTTATGGGTGTTTTGCCTGCATGTGTGTTTGTATATTACTTGCATGCAATGCCCTTGGAAGCCAGAAGAGCACATCAGATTCTGTCACATGGAGCTAGAAACTGAAAGAGGAACAATTGCCCTTAAGTCTTAAGCACTGAGCCTGTCTTTCCCAGCAATTTTTCATTTTATTGGAGATGTTTAATGTGTCTTTTAAATTAACAGAAGTATGATTTCACAATGTACCCACTGTGATCTCTAATAACAGCAAGTGGATGTCTTGACTTCTAAATAAAATATACTTCTAATGAAAGTTCAAAGACCACTTGTCTTAAATTTTAGATAATGAGATGCCTTCTCATTAATTCTTCAGAAAGATATTTCTATTTCTGTCTGCTTCCTCCTCTTCACCACAGGTTGTGCTTGCATTGCGAGTTTATACCAATACGTACGCCTAGCTTGGAAATATTTTTTAGTGGTTGTTGACAGGCTGGGACTATACAGCTCAATTGTAAAGCACTTAAAATAGCATTGTGAGGTGTTGGCTCACTTCACTACCCAATATTATTAATAAAGAAAAGGTTCATAGATGTCTAAGGTTTCTGTTTCGTCTCATAATCTTGATTCTGTATCATTATTGTGTTTTTAATTGTATATATTACCATCTCAATTAGGGTAACCTGTAATTATATGTTTGGGTATTGAATATCAGAAGAAAACAGGTTGTATTTTCTAAAACATAGCATGGTTCAGTAGCTTCTATTTGTGTAGGTTTAACCAACTGTCATTTTATAGCTTATTTATTTGTATTCATGTGTATGTATGACTGCCTGTATGTAAGTTTATATACTGCATGAGTGCCTGGTTCCCATCATATGGATTCTAGGTCCCCTGTAAGATCAGCACCAGTGCAGTTAACAGCTATCTTTCCAGCACTTTAAGATTAAGGTAAGACTAGCAAGCTAATAAAAGACAGCGTTGCACCTTGATGGGGTAAATACAGTAGAGACTGGAAGATAATTTGGAAGGGTATTCATTTTATCTCCCAGTTATGTTTATGAGGAGACAGTATTTAAAGATGCTGTAATAGTTATTAGTATTAATTGTCAGCACCTAGGAGACAAGCCTCTTGGCATACCCATGTGGAATTATTTAGATTGAGTCTAGCCTCTCGCAGTGTAGCTGCATTGAGTTTCTTGATTATCTTAATTGATATAGAAAGACTAGCTTGCAGTGGATGGCTCTATTCTATATCTATAAGCAGAGGTTATGTAAGAGTGGGGAAAGTGAGCTGAGCATGTATGTTATTCTTTTGAGCCCTGCTTGTGACTGTGGCTGTGATATGAACAGTTCTCTTAAGCTGTTACCACTGTGACTGCCCTGGAACAGGCTGTAGCTTGCTATAAACCCTGTCTCATTTAAGTTGGATTTCTCAATCATTTATCACAGCAGCAGAAAAGAAACTAAGACACAATTTAGGTCTTTTTTTTATTATTTCTGTATAAGAATTAATCTTATGTTTAGAATTTGGTCTGAAGAGATGGCTCAGCAGTTACTACTCTTTTCAAGGGTACCGAGGTTCGATTCTCATACCTACTTGGTGTAGGTCACAGTCATCTGTAACTCTAGTTCCAGGGATCTCGACACTGTTTTCTTAACTGGACACACAGTGCACATGTGGGTGCATATTCTGACAAAGAGACACATTCAAACACAAAAATAAATGGATAAATGATATTTTAAGAAGTTGTTTAGAATTGCATAGGTTTGTACTGAATAACTACAAGATTTTTGTTGTGTTTGCTTAGTCCAGAGATTTACCTTTGATGTCTTCCTCAATCATTCTCCACCTGATGTTTTGGGATACATCTCTCATTGAGCCTAAATTTCACTGGTTGACTAGACTAGCTGTCCATTGAACTTCAGGGGTCTGCCTGATTCCTTATTCATAACCAAAGGTTTGCAGACACTAGTACTTTAAACTTCTGTCACGTTATTTAGCATGTTTACATACAGAATGGGAAAAAAAGGAAAGGAGATAAAAGTTGTAGCATGTTTTGATTGCCTCACATATACCCAATCTTCTACAATCTTGTAAGATGTATGTATAGTTGGTGTCCTAACTTGGTTACTATGTAACCAAGGATTACTTTGAGTTTCTGATCCTCCTGTCTCTGAATCCCAAATGCTGGAATTAAAGGCGTTTGTCACAATGTCAGGTTATGCAGTACTGACAGGTAAGCCCGGGTACATAAACATTTGAGGTATGTCCCTGGCCCATTGTCCCCTTGTCTTAAAAAACATACAAATGGGGCACATTTTTCTAGGTCAGATTTGACCTGTTTACAGTGCTAGGGACCACACCTGCCACTTCAAGTCTGCAAGGCAAGCACTCCACCACTGAGCTAGACCTTTAGACACTTGACTTGGTAGGTTAAATTCTCACAAGATAATTGGGAATGTGTTAAGTCTAATCTAGTATATAAGCCAGAGAAACTAACAGTCAGTCTATTCTCTTTAAACATGTTCGGAATGTACTGAATGTTATACATGACTACGTAATTGGGGTAGACAGTTGGAATTGATTTGATCTGTGACAGGTTGTTTAGAGACAGGCTTATTTAATTTTTTAAAGTACAAAGTCATAGGTTTCTTAAGATTTTTTTCAATTGCATCATTGTACTTTACACATTTTTCCCCTTGCCCCTTCCCCTACTCCATTAACTTTCTTCCCCCAATGTAGTATCCTTTCTGTTGTTGTATAGTGTGTATCTGCATGGGCAGGCCTGCAGATGTTCTATCTAGATTCCTCCTGAGAGCAAACCTCCAGTATTTCCAATGTTCCTCTCTCTTGACTTTTCTTCCATATCCTCCTCATTTTTTTCCATAATCCCCTGTCTGCTTTAATGAAGGGTAGTTTGAGAACTTCCTAATGAATCAGCATTACTTAAATCCTTTTATTTTTAGTACTTAAATTTTTGTGTTTGTTGTTGAACCTTAATGCTTTAAAAATTAGCGTTTTATGTAGCCCTTTCAGGTTGTAGGCATTTTAAAAAATCCTCTGAGTTTGATGTGATGTGGCTCAGCTTTCTTGGAAGCCACCCACCCCCACTGTACAAAGCTGTGCTGTGCTTTGGGGACAAGAAGTGAACATCTCCAGGGTGTGCTTTACACTTGAGCCTTGTTGGG
>LOEQ01002630.1:190008-200524 GCA_001685075.1 Bramus lutescens | reverse complement strand
TTCTGTTCTGTCTACTCCACCCACCTAAGGGTTGGCCTATCAAAGGGGGCCAAGGCAGTTTCTTTATTAACCAATGAAAGTAACACATAGACAGATGACCCTCCTACATCATTGTAAGCTCTGTTGAATTTCATTCTAGTCAAGGTTTATATTTCTAGAGTTGACTCTCTTGGCTTTTAAAAACACACTGTTGCTATGACCTTAGTATATATTTGTTTTAAGAAAGGTTGCCATAGTTGGGATGGGGGTGGTACATTTCTTTCCCCCCAGCACTAGGGAGACAGAGGCAGGTGGATATCTCTGAATTCAAGGTCAGCCTGGTCTATAGAGTGAGTTCCATAACATCCAGGACTATTACAGAGAGAAATCCTGTCTCAGGCCCTTCCAAAAGGTTGGCATAAATCACATTTAAATATACAATTCTGTGATGACTTTATATAAATATTGGAATAAAATACCTGTTTAATGAGGACTCTTCCTTTCTTCTCAAAAAAGAACTACTCAGCTCCCCTGCCTCTTAATACTTGGCCTGGTGCCTGTTATTTTGTTAAAGCTACCAAGTTAGTTTTAATAGCATCATTGGTGAAAAAAGCTTTCCTTCAAAGTCCTTGCATTCACAGGTTTAGTGTTCCAGTTCCAGAAGGTTCTTTTCATTCCTCTTGGACAGGGAAAGGATTGGCTTAATATTCAGTAAGATGCAACACTCCCCATGCCTTAATATTCACACGATATTTTTAGCTCTTTTCTCTTCAAGAACAACCTCATTAGTCCTGGCCATTGGGTTTCTGTGTTTCTCTGTGTTTATTTTCACACTTTAAAATTGGCCATTTTGGGGTTTTGTTTTTGGTTTTTGGTGGTGCAAAAGAGAATTCTTTTATCTCTGTAGAAAAGCCTCATAATGAGAGAAATAATAAGAGAGACAGAAAAATGAGAACTAATATTAGCATTTTTATGAAGACCAAAATAAACTCTCAGCTGGAGAAGAGTAGATTTAATATTATTATTTTTTCTCTTTTACTGAAGGAGGAAGGGATGAGGCATGATGGGGATTTCTGAGCTATTCTGACACGAAGGGAAGTTAATCTTTTTGTTTCACAGGGGAAAAATTGCTGGGTCCAAGTTCAGTGGTATATGCCAGCAGCTTAAAAAAAATTCACAAATCGATGTTATTACTGCAGTCTTTCTCATACTTTTTATTTTTGAGACAGGGTCTCACTATGTATCCCAGGCTGGCTTCAAACCTGTGGTGATTGATCCTTGTCTTAGCCTCCCAAGTGTTAGGATTGTAGATGTGGGTCACCATGCCCAGCTTGCTTCTTGTAGCTTCAATGGACCCTACATATTTTTGCATGCTTAAAAAGTTATTATTATTATTATTATTATTATTATTATTATTATTATTATTATTTCAAGCAGAGTCCATATGACTGGCTGTGCTGGAACTTGCTTTGTAGATGCTGGGATTAAAGGTGGGTACCACTAGAGCCTGGCACCTGAGTCTATAGGAATTTAAGGGAAGGCGAGATCTTCTTTGAACCTACATCTTCCAAGTAGCATGTGAAGTGCGCATGCAGTCCTTTGCTCTTCCTCCCATAACTCTGGAAACACAGAACCCTGTATTCAATGGTGGAAAAGCATCCTTCCAGAAGAAGAGTGACCCACAGGGAACCGCGGATGGGTTGAATTCCTTACCTTCTTTCCCTGGGCGTTCCTCAAGATCCTTTCTCTAGTGGAATATGGCTGTCTCTCGGAAAGAGGAATTTTATATTCCTGTCAGGGTTCATCAGCAGATGCATCCTTTGAAGGCTCCAGAAAGATGTGGAGAGTTCTACATTTCTATTCTTAGAGCTCTGGCTACGGGACATTGGAAAGGAGTTTTGGACATGGCAGTTGTCCTCTGGGTGGATGGCAGCAGAGCCCTGGAACACTTGGATTCATCCCGATCCCCACAGTAAGGCTCTCAGCACACCAGCCCAGATAGATCTGCATTATCTCATCTTGATCTTTGATTTTCTTAAATTGAAGTAAAAGTCACATAATATGAAAACTACCACCGATTCCTGACCTTAAAAAGGAAGACTTTTTTAAAATGAACAATCGAGGAATATTTGGTTCACAGTCTAACTCCAGAATGTAAGGACCGGTATTTCTTATTGCCTTGATATAATGTATAACCACCAAGGAGACCAGCTGCTGGACATGCTTGTGGGGATTCTATTGATGACAATAGTTGGGATGGAAAGACCCCATGATTGCCTGTGGCATCATTTACTGATTGGGATCTGGGGTTAAATAAGTGGAGAAAGGGAGTTGAGGCAAAGTGTGCATTCATTGCCCTCTGCTTCCTGATTGAAGGTGCCATGTGACCAGCCCTTGCTCCTCAGGATCTTCCCATCATGATGGTCTGTACCTTAAACTGTGAGCCACACCAGCCTTCCTCTGCATGACGCTGCATTTCATCATAGCAATGGGAAAAGAAACTAAGACATAAAACATTTTATTATCACCCCCAAAGGGAATCCTATGCCTCACTCCTCCCACAGTCTCTGGCCATCACAAACCTGCACTTGCTCCTGGGTTTGTGTGCTCTTGGTTTCTTGTATGAATGGAACAGAATAATTATACAATCTTTGGGTCTCACTTTTCTTGCTTCCCATGACTTTAAAATTTTGAGATTCTTCTATATTGTGGTTTATGCCACAACTTCATTTAAAAATGGATTTAATTGAACAAATCCATGTGCATGCATATGTGTAAATACACCATATTTTATCTATCAGTTATCTGTTGATGGACATGAGCTGCTTCTGTTCTTTGGTTACTGTGAAGAGCCCTGCTATGGACATTCTTGTACCAGCATTTGATTTCCTGTTTTCAGTCCTTTTGAGTCTATGCTAGGAGTGGACTTGCTGGATCATATAATGTTATATTAATGTTTGTAAGGACTGGACATTTGTTCTTTTTTCAAATTAAAAAATTTGTATGTATATACGTGAATGTGCATGTGTGTGCCAGGCTTGCACAGAGGGCACAGTCAATGTTGAGTATCTTTCTCTATCATTCCCCATATTATTATTATTATTATTGAGACATGGTCTCTTGTAGAACCTGGTGCTCATTAACTATCTAGAAAGGCTGATGAGCCCCAGGGATCCACTTACCCCACCTCCCTAGTGCTAGAGATACAGATATACTGCCCTGCCTGATGTTTCTTTTTTACATGGCTACTGGGGACCCAAACTTAGTCCTCATGCCTTGTGGCAGGTACTTTGCAGAATGAGCAATCTCCCCTGCTCTGCTAGATGCTTCTTTATCTGTGTTATCTTCAACGTGAGCCCCAGAGTTGGCTATACATGCTGTGATGGCTAGTTTTGATTGTCAGCTCAGCACAACCTTGAGTCGCCTGAGAAGAGAGTCTTGATGAGGAATTATCAAGATCAAGTTGTCCTGTGGGAGGGTATGTGAGAGATTGTTTTGATTGTTAATTGACATGGAAAGACCCGGCCCATTGTGGGTGGCATTGTTCCCTAGGTTAGGTTAGGAGTGGAGAAAGCAACCTGAGTACTTTGCAGCAAGCAAACAAGGATGTGTTAACTCTCTTGTCCTTGACCATGGCTGCCATGTGACTAACTGCTTGAGTTCCAAGGCTTGGCTTTTCTGAAATGATGGACTGTAATTTGGAATTGTGAGCCAAACAGACACCTCCTTCCTCCCCTGTGCTGTTTTGGCCAAAGCAACAGGTAAACTAGGGTAGATGATTATTTGCACTGCACCCCTCACCCCAGGCCAGATGGTATATTCTTATTACTATACTGGCCTAGGTGTAGAGTATTCCAGAACCCATTTGAGCACAGTCTATAGTCTAGCTCTCAGTGACACTCTGATATTCCCAATTCCATGGCTTCCTAGTTAAGGGCCCAGCCTTTCATGGCTCCCTCCTGGAACAGACTGCATCCTGGAGAGCTCTGCTTTCTGACTCAGCCCAGACTCTGAGTACAGCCCCTACCTGCCAGTGAATGGAGCCTTGTTCTATTTCCTGTGATATGCTTGGATCCTCTGGGAAAAATAGTGTTTTCCAGGAGCACTTTGAGGCACCATGAAGTGGCCTTCAGGCAGGGGAGATGGCTCACTCAGGAAGTGAAGCCTTTGTTTTGCAAGTGTGTGGTCACCAGTTTGAATCCGCAGGACTTACATAAAGCTGGATGAGCCAGCTGCAATCCCAGTGCTCCTGTGGCAAGATGGGGAGCAGATATGGGACAATCTCCAGAAGCATGCAGGCCAGCTAGTTTGGCTTAAGTGGCAGTGAGCAAGAGACTGTGCCTGTGAAAGATGAAGCCTGCTGGTACTCAAGATTCTCCTCTGACCCTCACATGTGCACAGGGCTCCCGAAAGTGCTTCGAGAGCTACCAGGGGATCTTCTGAAACTCTGTACAATTCCTGTCTCCTGGGTTCTGGCCCCCCATCAAGCACATTCAATACCACAAGAGGGGCAGAGACTCTCCAGTGGTCATTGCAGGCTGTAATACCATCTCAGCCGCCTTCTTTGTTAAGGGATTGCTTCATGTGGGTTGATGGCAAGCATCCATGTTTTAAGTGTTGAATGGGTTCCCTGTAAATGAGAAATCAGAGTAGGTTAGAAGGTGGGACTCCTATACTTACTGATGAGTCAAAACAGATCCAAAGGACTGGCGATCCCTGGTTGCTTAGCAACCACTACCAGGCCCTTTGACTGCTACACTTGTTCTTGTGAATTCCTTGGGAATTAAAATTTTGACCTCAGAAGTTCAATTTGTCCTCTTATGTCCAGAATCTTTTGTGTGTGTGTGTGTGTGTGCGCGTATGTGCATGCATGTGTATGTATGGGCACCTACGTATATGGCAGGTGGAGGAAAACCTTGGGTGTTATTTCTTAGGTGCTGTGCATTTTGTTTCCTTTTTTTCCTTGTATAAAGCAAAGCTTTTCACTGATTTGCCGAGGCTAGATCCTCTGACCAGAAAGTTTCAGGGACCCACCTGTCACTGCTGTCCTTGCACTCAACTTTTTATGTGCATGTTTGGAATCAGACTCAGGTCCTCATCCCTGTGTGGCAAACTCTTTAAAGACTGAGCCATCTCCTCAGTTCTTGTGGTCCAGAGACTCTCACAAAGCAATCACATCTTCAAGTCAGAGTCAACATGAATGTCTGCTACCTACCCAGGCCTCTGTTCCTATGGCTGGGACTCTCCCAGGTCTGACTTACCCATAGTCTGACCCTACAGTGTTCAGCTTTATGGAATGTCAAGGAAGGAGAGGAGACAGAGTTTTCTGGATTTTCAATGCAAAGTCAAGCCATGCAGGGTTCTGATTCCTCCACTAGCCACTTTAGAGTACTGACTCTGCTAGTTTGAATGTAATTAGCCCCCATCATCTCATAGAAAGTGGCAATATTAGGAGGTGTGGCTTTGTTAGAGTGGGTATGGCCTTGTTGGAAGAAGTGGCCTTGTATGCCACTGTGGGTGAACATTCCAGATTCAACTGGTAGTAGTCCACGTGGTTCTACCAGGGCTACCCATCAAGACCAGTGGTGGACACATGACCCAGGCCTGGCCAATCAGCAGAAGCCAGTCCTCTGGCCGCAGTGATTGGCTCAGAGATACACATGTGACTTAAGCCAGCTCATTGGAGTCAAGCCCAGGACTTCGTAGAAAAGTAGCAGCAGGGTCTCTCTTCACCTGCAGCTCCTGCCTATGGGATAATGTGAAGCTGTAGCCATCAGAAATCATCGCCCTGTCTGAGTAGGTTCTGGAAGCTTGAGAGGTGGGGCCTAGCTGGAGAAAACAGGTCACTGGAGGAGAACCCTTAGAGATTATTATCCTTGGCCACTTCCTGTCTCTTTTTGTTTTCTGGTCGACTGTGATATGAACAGCTGTTGTCTGCCACAGTTATGGCTTCCACTGCTATAATGTTCTGCCTAAGTTCATGAACCTAGACTGGACCTTCTGAAACCAAGAACCAAAGCAAATTTCTCTTTAATTGTTCTGTCAGGATTTGGGTCATGCAAAAGTCACTAGTCCGTAGACCGACACCGGAAGTCTTTCCTAAGGAAATTAGGAGACTGGAATGGGAGATGCTAATATACTTTCCTGCTTTCCTCATTGAGCTCATGCTTCGTGTTTGGGTGGCAATTCAGCAAAAATAAATTTCTTCTGTCTGCATCTGCAGCCAGATGTGCTGAGACTTCTCACAGATGTACTTTTTGTTTGTTTGCTTGCTTTTAGTGTTTTGAGATAGGGTTTATCTGTGTAACAGCTCTGGATGTCCTGGAACTTGTTCAGAAGACCAGGCTGTCCTTGAACTCAGACATCCACTTGCCTCTACCTTCCGAGTGCTGGAACTAAAGGCCAGTGCCACCACCACCCGGCACAAGTGTACTTTTTATGGTGGCCATGAACACATGTCGTTGTCCATACTGGTCTGTGTGTCTCTTATTTTAAGTAGTAGTATCTTATCGTGAAGACAAAGGTAAGGTAGTTACAAAAGATTGTAGTGCATGGGCTAGGAGGACAGTTGAGTATTGAGAATCACCCATGAGAGCCACGCTTTAGTTTAGAAGGAGTGCATTTATTAAGTATACAGCAAGCAGCAGAAAGGTCAGCATCACAGGAGACACTTAAGCATCCAGTAGAAACCAACCAGGGAGGCTCAGGAACCAGCTGGAGCATCTGGCGGATAAAGGGGGTCCCAGGCAGATGTTTCTCTTCTCCCACTGCAGGCAATGTTGAGGAGTTGCCTTTCCTTTCTTTTTCTTATTTTTTAGTGACCCAGTAGATTTGATCAGGTTGCCCATCTGAGCATAAGTTTGTGTATTTGTTAGTTTATTATTTTCCAGAGCAGAGGCTACATTGCCAATTAAAAGATCTCCCTTCCCTAGCTTAATCTACTGTTTTGTTAGGACATGATGAGAGGAGCATTTTTTTTGGGGGGGGTCTCCTCTAAACCTGCGATCCGAATGTGATCATGGCAAAAACACTGGACACATTCTAATTCAGTGACAATCTACAAAATCCTGGTTCGGTGTTCCTTACAATGATCAAGGCCATCAGAAAGGGAAAGATCATGGAAGATACTATCTCTTCAAAGAGGAGGCAAAGGAGGCACAAGGACGAAATGCTGTGCGGGTGCCTGCGATAGGGTGCGCAGCCCTGGGAAGAACTAAGAAGATCTGAACAGAGCCCAGCCTCTAGATGACAGTGTGCTACTGTTGCTTCATTAATGGAATAAACATCACATACTAGTGCATGGTGTGTAGCAAGGGAAACGAGAGGGGGGCCTGCAGGAACTCCCTGCTGCCCTCTCAGCGCTGACAGCTGCCGAAAGTGTTAGGAGTGAGTTTCTTGTTCTGAATGCAAATGTGTTTCTGTGTTACATTTTTATAGTCAATGGAAACCTTCGTAGTCCTCTTTACCCCTTGTTAGGTATATGCTGGTTAGTTCTTATTACCACCTTGACACAGACTCGAGTTACCTGGGAAGAGGGAACCTCTGCGAAGAGTTGCTTCCAACAGATTGGCCTATAGGCAAATCGGAGTGTTCGCGCTTGCGCGGGATGGGGAGGGGGTCGGTATTTTCTCAATTGATGATTGACGTGGGAGGACACAATCCATTGTGGGTGGTAACCTTCCTGGGCCTAGGTGTTTCTGGGTTGTATAAGAAAGCAGGGGCTGGAGAGATGGCTAAGTTGGGAAGGGTTAGGCTCACAACTGAAAATAATAAGAAAGCAGGCTGAGCAAGCCACAAGGAGCAAGCCAGGAAGCAATGTTCCTCCATGGCCTCTGCTTCAGTTTCTGCCTTCAGGTTCCTGTCCTGACTTCCTTGGTGATGGATGCTAAGATAAAATAAACCCTGTCTCCCCAACTTGCTTTTGATCATGGTCTTTATCTCAGCAGTAGAAAGGAAACTAGAGTAATATATTAGCTATCTTAATGTGTGTTTTGTCTGATGTTGCTGCAATCCATTTTCTTTCAGTTTAATGTTTTCTGATGTCTTTTCCCACTTGATTTATTGTCTACTTTTTTGTACCCTTCTCTTCTTCTCTTTCTTCCCCTCCCCTTCCTCTTCTCTTACCCATTCATCTTCTTCCTTTTTCTTCTTCTTCCTCTCCTCCACCTTCTTCCTGTCCCTTCTCCTCTTCACTTTCTTATTTTTTCTTTTATTCTTTTTCTTCCCATCATCCTTATTGTCATCATTATTATTTCATGGTCTTAAGGATTGAATCCAGGCCTCCCACATGCCAAGTAAGCACAAACTGTGTCCACAGCCTGTTCTTTTTATATTTGAATTATGCCTCATATAATTATCATAGAGTTGAGTTTCTTGTCTTATGCAGTTTGATAGCATTTGTCCTTTAATAGATGTGGTTGTTTATGTTTGTAACTAGGTTTATTTCTGTGACATTGCAGCTCTGTCTCACTCTTAATTGTGTAGTTTTAAATGTTTGGGATTCCAACCCCAAATGAGAGGAATTTGCCAGGTGTTGCCTTTAGGATGGGTTAGAATTTGCCTCATCGTAATTTCTCAGCTATCTAGCATCTTCTGGAAAATTCAGATATTTTTGGAGGAGAAGTCTTCCGCAGTGCTGGACACCTTCTGGTGTTTTTTAAGCCATGGTTTTTTTTTTTTTGTCTGTTTTTTGTTTTTGGATTTTAGTTGTTCTCAGCAGGATGAGTGCTCTCTATAGCCAGGTTCAACTGTACAAGAAACTAAGACCAAAAGACTAGATCTGATGCTGAAAAAGCCTTATAACTTTACTGACATAAGATCTTGTATAGTACGTTGATTCTTTTTCTTCTAGTGTGTGGTTCTCTGGAATGACTCAGGGCCCCACACATGCTAGACAAGCATTCTCCCACATACTTACACCTCTAGTCCCCCTTTTAAACTTTACTTAGAGGCAGGATCTCACTGTGTGACTTTGATAGGGCTAAACCTTGCTTTTGCAATATTCTGGCCTTAATCTCAAGTGCTGAGATTCTAGAGATGTACCCTGGCATGTCTCACCCAGCCGATATTCATTCTTAGTTAATGGGCCTTGATACAAATAGACATGGACATATCATAAACATTAATATTGCAATGTGATAAGCAAAAACCCAAGTAAGCCAGGTGGTGGTGACTCATGCCTTTAATCTCCGCACTTAGGAAGGCAGAGGCAGGTGGATCTCTGTGAGTTCAAAGCCAGCCTGGTCTACAAGAGCTAGTTCCAGGACAGGCGCCAAAGCTACAGAGACACCCTGTCTCGAAAAACAAAAAAACCCAAACAAACAAAAACTGATGTAAAACATAAAGTAGTAGTCCCTGGTTTCTGAACGCATACATATAAATGCACAGAAAGGCTGTTGTTCGATTATTTTACTCTGCTTCCCTGTAACACCTGCCACCTATTCACTCTGCAAACTTTCCTGCTGGAATTGAAGCCCTACAAACTGTTTGTGTTCTCCCCACACCATGGATAGAATTCAGGTGCTTGAAAACGTAAAGACAAGCATATCTCTTTACAGCCAAACAATAGCCGTAACTTCCTGCCTAGGGCCTGTGTCCTCTCCAGCCATGGTGCTGCTTACCATGTTTTCTGTATCAGGCTTGAATTCCCTCCTTCAGATCTAAGCAGAAAGTTGCTGTTTACTCCTTTACCAGCCTTGCCACTATTACAGCAGTTGGCACATCTTGGCCAGTGTATAGAGTAGCACACAGATTCCACAGCTGAATGGCACTTTAATGATAACATCATCAAAGGCTACCCCGTAAAGCCTCCACATCACCTTCCATCACCATGAAGGCTGACCAGCAGGTAGAAAGTTTCCAATTCAGTTTCAGCTTGACTTTTCTATGTTCTGGGACCAGAACCTGTGGTGTCTTCAGCAATGGGATCTTATTATCTACTCTGGTGGGCATCTCACAGTAGTAGTAATTGACCGTATTGTTTTAGGGGCCTTAGGAACCTCTCAAGGCAGGGTGTCTTTTCTTTCTACACTGCCTGGATTGAGTTTTGTACTGCAAGTTTTTCTTTGTATTATGTTGCTATGGAACTTAACATATTCTTGTTTGGAATTGATTTCTTTGGAGAAATTAGTTGGCTAAATAGCTAACTACTTAGTTGTTTTCTGATAGTGGAGAGATTTTCACTTGGGGTTGATCATTCGGAAAATTTATTCATCAACAGTTTGAGACTCCAGTGACCCACTGGAAGGAAACAATTGCAGCCTTAGATATAATTACTCAAATTATGCTTGTCAACATTTGTAATGTTTAGGAATCTCTCACTTATATGGAAAAATAAATCTTTAAGTCTAGTAAGTCTTGTGTTGGAGTGACATAGTAGAGATAGTTTGTTGTCTGGGTTTCTGTCCTCCCACCAGGTCCCACAGCCATTTAGCCCCAAAGAAATCATACAGAGGTCTATATTACTGATAAACTGATTGGCCCATTAGCTCAGGCTTCTTATTAACTCTTATAACTTATATTAACCCATTATTCTTAT
>LOEQ01002630.1:165253-177027 GCA_001685075.1 Bramus lutescens | reverse complement strand
TGGGAGGGAAATGGGAGGAGGGGAGGAGGTGGAAATTTTTAATAAACAAATAAAAAATAAGCGATTCCCTTTTTGTCTTTCATTTCCTTCTTTTCCTTCCTTTATTCCTTCTCTCCTCCTTCTCTTTTGAACAGTTTCTCACCACACAGCCTGGAACTTCCTGTGTAGACTAGGCTGGTCTCACTTGCAGGCATCCTCCTCCTGCCTCTGCTCCTTGAATGCTGAGATCACAGATGTATACCACTATGCTGGGCCTGTGAGTTTCCTTTCTTAGGTGGCTTCTCCTCAGCGACCTTGAGTCTAGGGTGATGGATAAAGTCAGGGACTATCAAGTGTAGTCTGTATTGTCTTATAGTTCAGAGAACTGGAAACGGATACTTTCTGAGGCCAGGTGCAGTCCAAGTACAGGCTAAGAGTTCCCAGAAGGTAGAACTGTCCTCATCCCTGAGTCTAGCTAGTGTCCTTCCACTACCGGTGGATAAATGAATGACTGGTGACTTGCTTCAGGCAAGACCCTTGTGGGCAGTCCCTAGGGAGAGCAAAGTATGAAGCATGGAGAAAGGCCATGGTACTTGCTAATTTATTTTATGCATATGTGCTGGTTAATTTTATATCAATGTGACAAAAGATAGATTATCTGAAATCTGGGAACCTCAATGAGAAAATATTTCTGTAAGATCTATATACCCTGATGGCAAGGCCTGAAGGATAGTGCTGTGTGTGTGTGTGTGTGTGTGTGTGTGTGTGTGCTTTTGTCCTTATGCATTTGTACTGTTGCCATAGCATTGGCAACACATACAGTTGTGTATTTAGATACCAGTGGCTAATGCAGCAACACCTTCTTCTTCTCTTGTTGAGTTTCCACGTCCTTGGAAAATCTCACGGAAAATGTTTCATTCCTCCGGCCATGCTGGATCGTTGTTTGGGTGACTTGTTTCCCCAGGGCTGCAGCCTCTGTTCCCTCACTAGAGTCTTTATAAGTCCTGCTCTGCAATGAGGGATAGGCTTAGGAACAATTATGCCCATAGCACAGCCACACACAACTGTAGTAGCAGGAGCCGCCCCGAAGTCAGCACGAGGAGGCAAGAGGGCCCATCAACCTTGGACATGTAGAATACATGCTAGGGAATTTCTCCGATAGGACTAACCTGCATCCAGCTTCCAGTCTCAGCAGGTGACTCTTTCAACATTGACCTTCATGTGTCAGGCTGTGGGTCAGGGCTGGGCTATTTAAGTGACTCAGCTTTATTTATTTATTTTTCTGTCCAATAATAAATGTGGTTTTCTGGTGTCTGGTGAGGACTGCCGCTGTCTCAGCGGTTTGGGAATGGGTATAGCTTGTAGAGGATGTCGGGTCCACAGGGGTCTTTCCATCACCAGAATCCAGCTCAGCAGCCTTGGACTGGAGGGAGATGCTGATGCCAGTCTGAAGCTCCAACAAGAATTGATATGCCTGAGCTGCCTGCAGCTACTCTGGAGAGTGAGTCCCCATGTTTCTACACTCAGTAAGAATTCCCTACCCATTTGTTATTTATTCAGAAAAGCTTTATGGTCTTGCCTACCATGTATGTGTGTGTGTGTGTGTATGTGTGTGTGTGTGTGATCTACCTCTAAGATATGTTCCTGCTATCTATGAAGAATGTGCATTCCTTCTAGATCCAAGCATTAGAAGATGCCCTGTGCTGTCTGGGACACACAATGATACATACAGTGTCCCTCATAATAATCTTCCCTTTGGCATACATGAAAATGAAGGCCATGGGAGCATGTCATTCCCTCCGGAGCCCTCAGAAGGGTCTCCAAATGGGGACAGACACAACAGTAGCCACAGCCCCACAGCAGGGTCCCCGTTAGGCACAGGAGCATTATGTCTGATGAGAGGCCATTCAGGAGAGCCTGATGGGAGAGCTCTCTTTATCCTTAACTCTGGTAAGATTGGGTGATGCATGAGGCTGCACTTGGTGTATGTTCGGAGTTCAAACATTCTGTGACACACAATACATGCTCTCTGTTAGCCCAGGTGGCATGGGCACTGCTGTGGAAACTCTAGTAAGTTTGTCCACATTCTCCAGTCCAAGCTGGAGCCTATTCTTATCATGACTATTTGAGAGAGAATGGCACTGCCCACTGCTTTTCTTTATCCATCTGTCTGTCTATCCATCCATCCATCCATCCATCCATCCATCCATCCATCCATCCATCCATCCATCCATTCATGTATCCATACTATTTCCTCCATTTCCCCCTTTTAAACTAAATTTTTATTTTATCTTTTAAATTATAAACACTATAGTCTTACTGAAAACATTAAGATACTTTGAAAACATTCAGCTCCTCTTTTCTTCTCTTCTTTTCCCTCCCCTCCCTTCCCCACTCTTCCTTTCTTTTGCTCCAGGGTCTCATTATATAGACCAGGCTGCCCTGGAACATGCTATGGGTTTTGACTAGCCTCAAATAGGTGATCCTTCTGTCTTAGCCTCCTAAGTGCTGGGACTACAGATGTGCACGACTATCACTCTTGTCATTAGATGTGTTGGGAGTGAGAAGAAACACAGGGGACCCACAGTTCTTATGTGGCTTTAATTGGTTGAGGCAAGTGCTGGAGACAAGGCCAACACCAATTCTAGATGAAGCGGAAGAAGCAAACAAAACCCCCCAAAGTAACGGAGAGCAGTGATCCTGGTTGTGCACCTCAGCTGAGCCCTTACCCACTGAGCCGTCTTCTCAGATCCTTCAAGCATTTGCTTAGGAACTTCTCCCAAGGGAGATTTAGATGCTCCTTTTTCAGAGTGATTTATATTTTCCTGTGTGAGGGGGGTCACATTTGGTAAGGTCCCTTCAGGTCCCTCCAGGCCTGGATGGTGACCTTCAGTTTTCATCTTGTTATAGATTGCTCCACTCAATTCTAGAAGGACAATGCACAGCGGTGTGGGGAGATTCCTGTACAAAGTTGCAAAGTCACGATGCTATGCGCCTGGGTTGTTGCGTTCTAGCTCCCAACAGAATTGCATTAATTAAGGTTAATATTAGGCCCTAAGTTTTTTTTTTCCTGAGGTAAGAAATAGCTATCTGGGCTAATATGTTCTGTAAATGTAAAATGTTTTTAGGCATATTACCCATCATGGTGCTAAATGATCTTAATACAATGTTGTATGTGGGACTTTCCTTTGAGTTTAGAGCTGAGAAAACCAAAGCTCTACTGATGACTTCATGGGATAAAACTCAGATTAAAAAGTCCTTCATATGTCATTTTTATTCTTTTGTCTTGGTTGCCTTGAAACTCAGAGAACACTTTTCAGCCTAATCGTAGAAACTTTTCTAAATTTAGCTTTTCAAAACATGACTCCCACATTCCTTCTTCGCCTCTATTATTTGTGTCTTGTCTTTGGGAAACTTATAAACTATCTTGGGGTGAGTTGTTTCATCATAGCTATGCACTTCAAGGTGAGCCATACCAATCTGCATTTGGAAATGGTACAAGAAGAGACATTTGTATTTTTTTCTAGAGTTTTCCCTAGACACCATATGGTATGGGAACTCATAAAGAGGGAATGGAGGCAGAGGAAAAGAAGTTTGAAGTAAGGTAAGGGGATACAATATAATCGAAGAACATGACTGGAAGCCAGAGAGATGGCTCAGTGGTTAAGGGAGTCTGTTGCTCTTGTTGGGGACCCAACCACCCACGTTGGGCAGCTCATAACCATCTGAAAGGCCAGCTCTAGGGAATGCCACATCTTCTGGCCTCTGAAGGCACCTGCACTTACACACACAAACATACATGCACAGATGCACAAAGGTGCACACAATTGAAAAGGAAGTTAATCTTAAATATAACATTGTGAGTAAAAGTGAGGAGGTGGGGCGTCTGCAGAATGGAGCAAAGGAGAGATCCCAGGGAAAGTGGTGTTGCAAAGGGGAGAGAGGGAAGAGTGCTCCCCCAGGAGCAGGCAGGACAGAGTTCTGGAGTCTCCATTTGGATACCAAGCTTACTTAGGGCTTGGTTAGGCAAGTGCTGAGAAATTGGGTTTTTGAATCTGTGTTAGTCAGGGTTCTCTAGAGGAATAGAACTCATAGAACCAGTATATATTACAAAGGACTTTGGGGCTGGAGAGATGGTTCAACAGCTAAAGAGCACTTGTAGTTCTTCCAAAGGTCTGGAGTTTGCTTCCCAGCACGGCTTCTGTACCTCTAGTTCCAAGGGATCTGATTCTGTCTTCTGACCTCTGCAGGCACCTGCACACACGCGCACACATCCTTCACTATACACACAAAAAATAAAATAAAAGGGAATTTATTAGATTGACCTACATGACACAGTCTGGGGAGTTTGACAGTGTCTGTCTTCACACTGGAGAGGCTGAAGCCCCAGTAGCTGCTCAGTCTACAAGACAGAACTCCTTAGAAGCCCCAGTCTGGTGCTGAAGATTCCTGGGGAGCCAGTGGTCTTCAGCGCAAGTTGGAAACCTGACAAAGCCAGACTCAGATACCAGTTAAAGAATATGGCAGTGGAAGTGGAAGCAGTGATGGAAGCAACAGGGTAGATGAACTTGTCAGCCAGACATGGAGATAAAGAGGCAAAAACTACAAGCTTTCCCCTTGGACCTCCTTTTATTTAGCCGCCATTGGAAGTAGCCTCATTTCGGGTGTGTCTTCCTACTTCAGATAACCCTCCTACTTCAAATAGGCCCTTATAAGGTTTGCCCACACTTCTCTTTTAGTTGATTTCAGATCCAGTCAAGTTAACGATCAAGATTGCTCACCGTGGATGAGACAGGGTGGAAGGGTGAGGCATTCACTTGACATGTGCAGCACTTAGATTGGAGTGGAGAGTGGAAAGGTCAGTAATGGGACGCTGCAGGAATTCAGACATACTTGGCAAAGGCTTGTAGAGACAGAGAAGAAAAGGTGACTGAGCTGTCACACAAAGATGAAAAAAAAAGACCTTCAACCCCGTGTGGGAGATGCTCCCAACCTCTAACAATGGCCAAACATGGTTATTAGGTTCTATTGTAGTTTGACTTCAAATCTTATTATGTATCACTTCTATGACTATTTCTTCCTAACACTGAGTAGATTTAAAATAGTAAATATGAAGCCATACCCCTGAAGATCTGCCTACTGACTTCTCTTCTTTGCTTTCCCAGTCACTGGGTGGTGTATCATGTCACTGGCATTTAGTTTCTTTCTGGCCACTGTGATAAAATGCCCTGACAAAGCAGCTTAGGGGAGCAATGCTTTATTTTGGCTTGCAGTTCAAGGGTGTAGTTCATCACAACAGCGAGGTCAAGGCAGGAGGACCTTGAAGCAACTGGTAAGATTACACCCACAATCAGGAATAGAAAGCAGTTAATACTTACGCTCGGTCCCAGCCAAAGGAAGGCTGCCACCCGCAGTGGGTGGGTCTTCCAACTTCAATGAACACAATCAAGATGACCACCCACAGGCATACTTCGAGTCTCACACCCTCAGTGATTTCTAGATTCTATCAAATTGACAATCACAGCTGGTATATACGAAATGCTTGTAAGATGAAAGCTATATTTATTTTAGCAGTTTTCCTCTGAACACTGATTTGAGCAAAGAAGTTACTAAAAGCATATACTGGGAGGAAATCCCTGGTCTGTTTGGAAGAAATCAGAATTTTGTAGTCAAAAAAATGATAGAGACACAGGAGTTTATGAATCCTTTCAAAATCAATGCAAGTCGGGAATGGAGACTTGAGTGGGGATGATGAAGCCATTAATGCCCTGGTAGCATGCCAGCTAACTTCAATGTCAGTCACCTTGAATTGAGAGATTTGAGGTGGGGAATGTCTTCACTGAGCCCCAGAACTTTTGTGAAGTTGCTTGTGCTCATTTTTATTTTGAAACCACACCTATAGACCAAGTTCTGTTGCAGATCGGTAACCCCTGCTTTTCCTACTCATGGTGTGTATGGAATGTAAGAAGGGTCTATTGAGGAGTTCCACTGGCGCCAGATGGAAGCTGTCTATCATGTGTGGCTAAAGCTTGTTGCATTACCACCCGTGTATTTCCTGTAACCTCAGGAAAAATAGTGAAAACTGTGTGTGCTGGTATGCCAGCTCCCTCCTGGAGCTCTCCCTCTCTCCATCATGAATGGCACATCCCTGGGTAAAATGCTGGGTGCGTTAAGAAAGGTTGGCAACGGTGATATGGGGTGTAAGGACACGAACTTCTGCTCTGCAAGGTCCAAGAGACATTTCATCTTACTGGTAATCCTGCTTAAAATCTTAAATAAAACTGAGTATGGAAATTGAAATCTCTCTTTAAGAAGAGGATGCTTGATTTTTGAACACATTTAGATTGTCTCTGCAGTCAGGGGACCAGCACGCCAAGCTATACTTTCTTCACAAGCCCAGCAGATTGCTTGGTTTGGATAAGCGATGAGTGTAGTTTGTTTCTGCACTCGGGAAGTGAGTCCCACCATAGTTCTTGGGATGGAATCAAGGCGTGAAGAAAGAGTTGCTTTCAACATCGAAAACCGGTGTTGTGATCAGGAGGCAGTTTGCGTTTTCTTCTACAGGCTGTTCTCTACCACGCTTCCTTTTCAGGATCCTCAAAGAAGCACCTAGCACGGCACTGCTTAGATATCCCAACTTGCATTGTCCTTTACCAAAACTGAAATCCCGAGAAGGGAAAGAGTTGCTTTTGCTCCAGTTCTTTTGATCCAGCATCTACTGGGGCGAAGTCCTGGAAAGGCTTGGTGTGGTTTTCCTCAGAGGAGAACCAGAGGCCCACGTCTTAGGCTAGGAGGACTTAGCAATGGCCCAACCTACTCATGCGAGGTTGGCCTGGATGATCCGGAACTTGCTGGGTAGACTACAATGGTCTTAACTTGTGGCATTTCTCCTGCTTCATGCCTTTTGGATCACAGACATGCAGCCCCGCACAATCTTGTTTTAGGGGTGGCCAATTACAGTAATTCAGCTCCTCGTCTTCACATGGTCCTTACTGTTTCCGGCAGGACTTCCTGATATGGGCTAGTTCCCTTTCACATCCCTACTCAGTGGTTTTTAGAAGCTTTGTTGTCCACACATTGGTTTGGTTTGCTTCAGTTGAGCTGGCAAGCCTGGTAGATATGTTCAGACATCTGGGTTTGTTCTAGGTAATGAGACCCCTTATCTTGGAGGCCCACCGGAAGAAGGTGGGGGAGCGGATGAGACAGGCAGTTCTGTTTTTTTCCCTGGAGCCCATGCATGCATTCAGTGGCTGAAAGTATGGTGTTTGGATCCAGGGCTCCTGGCTCTGTGTCTTGGCTCTGACGTTTACCTGCTGAGAGACCTTCATCAAGTTCTTTTTGTCATTGTGTGCTTGACTTTCCACATCTGCAATGAGAACGACATTCCTGTATTGGGTATGACCCACAGAGAACGTCTGGTAGTGAGCATCCCATGGCTGGTCCCACTCCCCTCAAATCTATTCAAATGTATGTCCTCCAGGATTTGTACAAGATGAGGGAGTGGCTCACTCTTTCCCAAGAAGCTATTGACAGTTAGTGATTCCTGGGGGAGGGAGAGACATTTTCTTCTGTAGGATAGCTACATGCTTCTGTGAGGAGTTCTTCGGCCCCCTTGTTCCTGTAGGCAGCCCTGATTAAACTCATCGGCTCACAATTAAAACAAAACGAAACTAAAATAATAACAAACAGCAAGATGTGTGCTCTCTTGGCAATGTTGCTCGCATATGCAAGGGCAATGATCTAAGCATAGCTCTGTCTCACTGGGTGAATGAACGGCCTTGGATGCCTTTGCCAGGCTGACTTTGAAAGTCCTGTCCCAATTCCTCTAATGACACCGCGTTCCTCTTTAGCCGATGGGACTATTGCTGTCAGCCCAGCGCTCTGGGAAGTAGCATACATTTGCAGAATGAATACAGATATGATTAAATTTAGTGCTGTAGATTCTGATAAGCTTTTGCACATAAGTATGTGATGAGAAATTATCTATTAATTGGCTTAAAATTAATGAAATACATTATTTGATGTAATAGGCAAAGAAAGCCTCATGGCTACATCCTGGAGGTTTCTGGTTGCTGGATCTTGGGGGCAGTACTACAAGACCGCAGCTGTGAGCTTTTATTTATTTCTTTTTTCAGTTATGAGTCATGACTCCTGATTCCAATAAGTCCTTCCATGGGGCATTATTTCTTCCACTTTTATCAATGAAGTCTATGAAATGACAGTCTTTGGATATTCTGCATAAACATTTCTTTATTAAACAGGTTTCATACCTGCTGCCTTCTGCTAGTTGCCCTGACACTAAGGCTTCCCTTCGCTTAGCTGTATTTATGCTGCATCATGAATCTTCACTTATTCTCTCAACATTTATTTCCTTTTCCTGGTCATCCTTCCCAGGAAGCTTTCTCTTTAATTTCATTGACATTTTCTGTTTGATGACGAATCCCGACCCGGCTCATCCATCTCTGGGCAATCTGTAAAGAGGTTAACTTAAAATTGGATCTCGTCCCCTGCTTTTTGTAGCTGATGATCTTGGGAGTTTGGGACACCAGCTGATGGCTCCAGCCTTTCAGCTCAATGAGCCATGTCCGGAGTGGGCAGCTGTTTTCAAAGCTAGGGTGACATTTGATTTCTCATTTTCTGCCTTGCTATCATATCTAAGTAACTACAGCTACTCACATGGGGAGAAAGGGAGGGAGAGAGAATAAATGAATGAATGAATGAGTTATAGACTCAGAACTACTTTGATGCCATTGGCATAGACAACTTCATTCTCTTACCAAATATTTGTTGCACAGGGAAATGCTTGATATGCTTAGGGCACAGAAGGAAACATGTCAGATAGAACCCTTTTTATATGGAAGTTACATTTGCGCAAAGGGTAGGGAGAAGAGATGAAACTGGGTGCCAAAAGGTTGTGGGTTGGAGAACAGATAGATGGCTCAGTAGTTAAGAGCACTTGCTGCTCTTCCAGAGGACCCAAGTTTGATTCTCAGCATCCACAGTAGCTCATAACCATTGTAACTCCAGTTCTAGGTGATCTGAAGTCCTTTTCTGGCCTCCACAGGCATCAGGCATACATGCAATGCACATACATAACATACTCATACACATAAAAATAAATAAAAAAAACTTAAAAAGAGTGGTAGGCTTGTATAAAGCAACAAACTTTGTCAGTGGCAACCTTGCCTTCCCTAAACCATCCCTTACCCTGACTCATTCATTATTTGCGGCCCTTAACATCAGTGATTTAAGTTCCATACAACAAGCTGATCTGTGACAGTCTACAACTTTCAACAAACTCTGCAAAAGCAGATTGGAGACTTCTCTTCCTGGGAGTTGAGTTCTGGTGACTGCTGAATGTAAGACTAGAGTTTTTCAGGTCAAGGTCAACAGATTCAAACCCTAACCCTGACTAATTAAAGGTCTCCTGGTTTCCATCCCGTGCTAATGATCCTATGCCATTCTGTCAGACAGGCTTCAGGGTCCCAGGTGAGAGGCATCGCATCTTCCAGTTCTCAACCTTCCTAATGCTGCGACAGTTTCTCAACGTTGTGGTGACCGCCCCCCCCACCGTACAATTATTCCATTGCTACTTCATAACTGTAATTTTGCTACCATGATGAATTGTTATGTAAATATCTGGTATGCAGAATATCTGATATGTGACCCCCCCTCCAAAGGGGGACACGACCCACAGGTTGGGAACCACTGCAGTGACTCGATGGTACTGATTTCCCTGGCTTCCGGGCTGCCCACAGGCTTCAGTGATGGTACCTCCTCTATGTCAGGCTAAGAGGAGACATGGCTGATATATGTAAGAGAGAGCAAGTGCTCAGTCACTGTAGAATATGTTTATAATCATTTAAAATAAGTGTGTGAAAATTGTTAGCCATTCTAGCAATAGGTCAGAACCTAGTCTTAGGTGTGGTGGGTATAAAGAAACACTCAGAGTCTGGTAACAGTATAAAATAACAATGCCCAACATACAGCGTAATGAAATACAGTGTTCTCTAGTCTCTGTGTGTGCATCTACCATATCATAGCCTGGCTTGGTACCTGCTGTAAAGCTTCAGCTCTGGTGGGGACACAGGGAGATCCTTGAGGTCACTGTCTTCGCTGGGAGGTAGGGCTGCTTTTACATACCATCAGATCTGCCATAAATGAGGTGCTTCTGAGGAGCCTCACATCACTTTCCGCAGACTCCCAAAGTGATTCCTTGTGGAGAAGCTCATGGAGACAGGTTCCCAGTGGACTCAGGGAGGCACCGGCTCACTCAAGGTCAGACCGGATTGTCGGCCTAGATCCAGTTTTCTGCAAATTAGAAGTATTTAGATCACAGTGGGGGGTTCAACTAGGTCACATGTTCTGTTCTATATAATAGCAACTGAATGTGAGCGTTAGCTTCTGAATGGTTGGGAGCAAGCTGCCCTTTGTGTACAGATGACCTTGTTAGTGGGGCACTTCTGAAATCTGCTGTTGGCATCTGTAGTAATTTGTAGGTGAGTCTATAGTAAGCATTGAAAGGGGTAACCTTCCTCGATTTCAGAAAAATTAATGACTTAAGAATCTAGTTTTTCCGTGTAGCCTTCCCACTCCGTGTGTGAATGCGGAAGAGGAGGTTGGATGTCCCTCCCTTGCTCCATACCTTACTCCCAGGAGATGGAACCTCTCAATGCACCTGAAGCTCACTGTGTTTCAGTCACAAGACCATGTGGCCACATAGCAAGTTTAGTTGCTGGGGATTTGAACTCAGGTCCTCATGTTTGCACAGCCAGGACTCTTACTTGCCCAGCTGTCTCATCTCCCCAACCCTATCTTTCTGAGTAGGCTTCTGTTTCCAGTGCTTATTAGAGCCTAGCTTCAGAGGCCCCAAAAGGAACACCTACTGGGCATACAGCTCTGGCAAAAAGCCACACTTAGGTTTCACCTTGAAGTAGAGGTGCCCCTGTACTGAGTGGAGACGTTCTTCATCGGTGGCCACCAGCTCTGGGTGCTGTGGATTTCTGACAGCCAATGCCAATGGCATCTAGGTTATGTCAACCACATACTTCAGGATAAAGTTCAAATGTAGAGAAGTGATGAATTAAAAAGAGTATCTTCAGTAGAAAGATAATTTTGTAACACATTTTTAGAGGTCTATTTGACAGAGTCTTGCTATGGAACATTGGCTTGCTTCAAACTGATCATCCTCCAGCCTCAGCACTCAAGCACTGGCATTATAGGAATGGTTCGTGTGTTCGGTTTATGATCCATTTGCTATATGGTCCTCTCAAATGACATACTGTTGAATTTGAACTACAAGTGTTATGGTCGCACGTTCAGCCTTTGACAGTCTTAAGGAAGCACTGGAATAATTTTATTTGTTTTTAACTCTAGAAGAATAAGGGATCGAGGTAGACTTGGATGTGTTGTGTTTGCTTGTTCATTAGATAGAGGAGTAGAGTGTACCTATTTATCCAAGGCCTTGCTGATGGTCAGTTGGCAAAATAAGTCCCTCCTAAGTACTACAGACACTGCTGACGTTTAATAAAGGTTTATTAAATGAATGGGTTCATTTTGAGTAGATAGTGTTTTTGTTTCACCCTGTTTTTCTCCCCTTCTCCCCTTTCCTGGTATTACTAGAGATTGGATCTCTTGCATTCTAGCAAGTTCTCTACCACTGAGGTACAGGCCCAGCCCAGTCTCTTTACTTTAAATTTCTGTGAGTCACTAGGAGAGCCTTTCCAAGGTTTGTGATGTAGGAGGGTCATCTGTCTGTGTTACTTTCATTGGTTAATAAAGAAACTGCCTTGGCC
>LOEQ01002630.1:120004-134945 GCA_001685075.1 Bramus lutescens | reverse complement strand
AGGGAGAGGGAGAGGGAGAGGGAGAGAAGGATAAGGCAGTGATAACTAGCACTGTACCCCACCTAGCAATGCTTGGTTTCGCATGCCCCTCACTGTTTAAACACAAGCCTCCAGTCAAGATGCTAAGACAGGCTGGGGTGGTGGGGTGGGGCCGCTGGCTCTCCCTGTTTCTTGTCCCAATGTGATCACATCGAATAAATCTACCTTCTTTGATTTTCACCCTAATTCGCCTCTTCAATTGGCCTGTGGCCAAGTCTAGTTTGTTAGGGCTGCCAGAGCCCAGGCTAAAAGCTAGTAACACCAAATACCTCATGCTTCAAAGCATCTCTTCGCACGATTTGGCTTTCATTGCAGGATGGGTTCTGGATGATGTCATTTCCAATGCGAGGGCTGCCCTCCTGGAGGCAGGAAGCAGTAGCTACTAGTTCTGATAAGCTCTTTTGAGGATCTGGTAGGATGCCATTTCCACCCTCTTAGTTGGCTAAGACAGTTGGAAGCCCAAGGGAGCATAGGATAGGGCTCCCACCTTCTGGAAGGAAAATGGCCAGGTCCCACCACAGAAGGAGATATGGGCTGAGAGCAACTGTTGTACTTTTTTTTTTTTTAATCCAATCTGTCACATCTCACTGCCACTGTGGTACCTCTGGGCTGGAGATGCAGTTTCATCATGGACTCTCTCTAATTTCTCCCACATGCTATCAGGTTTCTTAGCTCTTCTTTTATTTCACTGTTTCTGAGGCACTCTCTATTTCCTTCCCCCGGTTACTCTGCTTACAACCTGCTCCTCACTTCGGCACATTAGCAGCTTCTAGAAGATTCTCTATCTCATTACCGGTCCTGCCTGGTTGCAACTTGTTATCACCAATATCCTTTCAATGAACAGATCCCATAGATAAAGGGCCATCTGCTAGGTGGATTTCTTCCTCAGGGCAGGCCTGCTGTCAGCTTGAGCGTAAGTCACTGTTAATAGGTGGTGTGTATCTGTTTAATTGCTTTGAATTTAAAAACAGGCTCCCCGTCCAAGTGAGCTCGTACTATACCAAAGGCTGGATGGTTGGGTACCAAGTGGTTTAGATGTCATTAAAATGAGGAGGCCTGATTGGCTGTACCCTGTCCCATCTGAAGTTGTAAACTAGACAGACCCATTTGACAGACTTATTGCATTATGTTGTTTTCTTGTTCCGTAATTAGTCATATCTATAAACTGTAGGATAATGTGTATATATTAAATCATGGCTATTTGTGCTGTGCACTTTCTAGGCATCTATTGAAAGAGTAAAGCACCCATCATGCCATATCACAGGGCGCCTGTTTGCTGCTGATAGCAGTCATCTTTCTGGTAGCTAACCAAAGGGGAAGGGAAGTTCAAGTTGAGGTATCTGGGTGACCAACTGTAGGCTAAGAGCTCTTCTAATAAATTCACTGGGATAGTGTGCTTTAGAGAAAAGAAAAATATGTCACCTGCTCTGGGATTTAGAGCGAGTTATTTAACCTCCCCTGAGTTCAGCTTTCCAATGTGACTTGTAATGAGTTTCCTCCCATGAGCTTTAAAACCATGTTAACATTTTTAAAGACACGGCTCACGTTGGGTATGCTTTTATTTTTAAGTAAATAATCTACATGATCTTTATTAACACAGAGAAAATGTATGCATTATATCCAAAAGCAGATTTTAGAGGTGAATTGGTTGGTATTTACTTGGTGCAAGACAACTTGGAACGAGTCCGATCTTGAGGATGAATCAATTATAGTATCTTATACCAATGCCTTTTGGTTGACTGCACTGACTTATCGATTTACCTTCTGATGCTGAAGGCATTTTTCCCAACCAGACAAAGATGGGAAGGAAAAGGCATGCTTAAAAAAAAAAAAGGCCAGGCTTCCTTTACGGTTTCAAGGCAACCAAGTTTTCCCACTGGGCCCCCGTCAGGGAAGGAACATTGATTCTCTGTAATTGCTTGATTCCCTGTAACTGCTTTTGGTAATGTGTTTGAATTTTTTAAAAGGTCTAAAGAAGAAACCATAAGTTATGGCTGTATAAGCAAATAGGGGAAGTTATTGAATTTGTGCCTTCTCTAGCTTTCTTTTCTAAATAATTAAAAAAAAAATCCAGGGACTGAAGAGATGGCTCAGTGGTAAAGAGCACTTGTGACTCTTTCAGAGGACCTGGGTTTGGGCTCCCATGTGGTTACAACTATCTCTATCTCCACTTTTAGGGGACCCAATGCCCTCTTCTAACCTTTGGTGCCAGTCACTCACATGGAACACATATGTACATGCAGACAAAACATTCACACACATAAAGAAAAGAAAAAAAACCCAAAAAATCCCATACGCATTTTGCACAATTCAAGAACTGTATGTGGTCTCCGATCTTTTTTTATTTTTTGGAGTTGGATGAGATGGTTTGATTATAAGGATATATTCCTCTATCACTCAACATTGGCCTCCTGGTTTTTGGATTGAATGGAAGCTTCTGGTCCCATCTTTGTCATCAAAATCATGTGATAGAAGCCGCTCTTTTGCAGGACTGTGAACTCTTAATCTCCACCCACTTTTCAACCCCCTTTCCAGACCAATCATACTGGGTCCTCTCACGGCCCTTCCGTGTTGCTTCCTAGCGCTTCCGTGACTTCCCCTCCATACCCAGCCTGGTGTCCTGCCTGACCCCATCCTTTCCTCTCCATTTATATCGTTTCCCCAATCCTTTGTTCCTACCTGATAACTCAGTTCATTTGCAACTCGTCGGAATTTTGGGCAAGAGGCTTTTTGTTGTGTCTGGAGCCTGGATCTCCTATCAGCAGAGAATTCAGCCTCTCTGCTCCCCTCCGTTTTATTCTAGCCTGTAACACAGCCTCCTTCTTCAGGCTGGCTCTGACAGCTGTGGAGGAGACAGGCTTGATAAAGGCAGTTGTTAGTGAGGAGAAGGGATGCTGATAGCCGGAGCTGAAGCAGAGGACAGAAGCAGGGATTAGATGGACAGAGGACCACCTGGGAAGAATGGGAGCTGAGCCATGAGTTCAGTTCTGTATATTCTGCAAGTTCTCCCTCACCCCTTCCCACTCTCAGCCTTAACGGATTTCCCATGAATATAGAATACAGGAGACAGACGCCGAGGAAATAGGTTTTTCTAAATATGCTTTATGTGATTTTCTTTGATTTGGTTACAATTTCTTTTTAGCCTTGGGCTTATGGGTCTGTGTCAAAGAAATGGCACCATCTTATAAAATTTCTCAGAGTCTTGTTTATCTCGTATGCCATAAAATGAAGTAAGAGTATATCTCTCATGCTCACATGGGAGGGCTTGAGGAGATTTGCCTCTGTGTTGGAAATCCGACGAAATGGACTAAGAGAAGAAGTCACAGGAATCCGGGTCCTGGCTATGTTGAGCTAAGCTCAGCAAGAGTAAAAAGTTAAGGTGCGTGACTTGGCGTGATCATCTTGTGTAGCTTCCGGAGCGGTACACAAACAGGAAGGTGTTGTGTAGCTCAAGCCTGGCCCTGTGGAAACTGCCTGGAAGTCAGACTGAATGAATGTCACAGCCTGAAAGCATGCAGACGGAAGAACAGACTTTAGGTTATTTTCGTCACAGGTGGAAACAGCTGATAACGTGCATGTAGACATACCTGGTCTCGGTGAAATCAGGGCAGGCCTGAAGTGGTTAAGGTGGGGATTATCTCATTTTCTGTTAATCTGATAAATGTCTAAGAAGACATCAATGTTTTTGGTTCTGAAGTTTGGAAAATCTATTGATATTCAATGATCAATTTAAATAATCAACAGGAAGTATGGTGGTGGCGGCCTGCGCACGCCAGGTGGTGGTGGCACACATCTTTAATCCCCACACCCAGGAAGCAGAGTCAGGCAGATCTCTATGAATTTGAGGCCGGCCTGGTCTACAAAGCAAGTTCCAGGGCAGCCAGGACTACACAGAGAAACCCTGTCTCAAAAAACCAAACAACAAACAACAACAAAGGAACAACAAAAAAAAAACCATCCAACCAAAACAAACAGGCCTAGGCTTAGGTCATGAGAGGGTTTCCTGCAATAACAGGAGAGGATTGTCTTAATGGGGGAGAAGATTTCCTCCATGAAGTGGTTTTAATAAGGATGACCCCATAGGCTCATAGATTTGAATGCTTAGTCACCAGGAAGTGGCACTGTTCGAAAGCATTAGGGGGTGTGGCCTTGTTGGAGGAAGTGTGTCACTGGGGCAGGTTCCAGAAGCCCATGCCAAGAAGCCCAGTGTTTCTCTCTATTCCTGCAGATGAGGATGTAGCTTTCAGCTACTGCTCCAGCACCTGCTTTCATGTCATCATCATGCTCCCTATCCTGATGATAATGAACTCAACCTCTGAAACAGTAAACAATAACCCAATTGGATGTTTTCTATTATAAGAGATGTTGTCTTAGTCATGGCGCCTCTTCAGAGCAATAGAAGAGTGGCAAGGACACCCCCTAAGATTTGCAAGTGTCTCAAAAAGCATGCAGACAGGACTTGAATAGGGAGGACCACCCAGGGCTAGAAGAAGAAGCCGGATGAGTAGGCAGCATGAACTCATAGTCAAGCAGATACCTTTTCTTGTTATATTACAACAGTTTTCAGGATCATTGTACAAAACACCACCAAATGACTAGTTCAAATAGCAATGTATTCTCTTGAGGGTTTTGAAGCCAGAAGTCTTAAATCAAAGTATTGCAAGTGAGAGAGCCCTTGAGCCTGGTTTGAGCTTCTGAAACTTCAACCCTCACCCCCAGTGCCCCCAGTGACACACTTTCTCGGACAAGATCACACCTACTCCAACAGGCCACACCTCCAAATCCTTTCAAATCATCACACTCCCTACAAGCCTTTGGGGGCCCAAATCAAACTACCACAACAGTGGTATGCAGGAATTCTTGAATGAAATGAGGTAATAATAGGTTAAGATAGTTCAGTGACCTACCTGGAAACTCAGTCCTTGTAAACCAAGCATTCTTAGAATTCTGGCTAACACTAGAACTGGCCAGCATGGTCTCTGCCTTCTAACATGTGCACTTCTAATGCCTGAAGTCTATTTGCCTGTGCAGTCTCTATGTTGTGGGAGTAGCTACCTCCCCTTTTGGGACTGGTCTCCCTTAACCCTAGGCTGGCCCTAGCATTGATTTGTAGCCAAAGATGGCCTTAAACACCTGATATTCTTACCTGTGCCCTCTCAGTGCTAGGATGGCAGGCACATGCCACCACACCTGTCAGAAACAGGACATTTTAAAGGCTTAAACAGATGGGAAACAACCAGCATTGTATAGCTAAGAGGAAAAGGGACAGGACCTGAGCCAAGAGGGATGGATTTCAAATATGGGCTGTATTTCTAGTTTGAAATCTGTTTCTGATCCTCTGGGCCAGGTTAATTTGTCACATGCAGAACCAGTGAACATTGTGTCCAGCAGCTTTGTGATCTGTAGATAATCTGAGAGACCACTAATAAGTGGAATGGCACAAAGAAACTTTCCCAACTATCAATAGCCAATGTGAAATTTTTACTAACTGCCATTTTTATGTGACATTTTCTTTAAAGACGCAAAAGGGTAGAGTTTGATAAAACTCTTGGCATTTGAAACCATATCTTATCTGACTCAACTATATTTGCTCATAAGAATGCACATGTAGTATATTCAGACTAGGTGAAGGGCTCTCAGAAATAGATCTTCAAGAGAGTAACAGAGCTTGGGGTAAAAATTACCAAGCCTTCCGTGTTGTGTAGCAGTTTCCTCCAAGAAAAACCACCATCTTGGAAGGAAGTGTGTTAAGATGCAGGATATGAAAAAAGGGTGGAACAACAGGATGTTCTAAGAGGTGTGTGTGTGTGTGTGTGTATGTGTGTGTGTATATGTGTGTGTATGTGTGTGTGTGTGCGCATGCGTGTGCACATGAGTGCGTGCATATATGTGTGTGTGTGTGTGTGTGTGTAACATTCAGTCCTACTAGAAAGCTCCTTAAGTTCAGGAAGTAAATAACTCAATGGCTTTAGGAAGCCCCTGAAACTGGCCAGGTTCACTGTTCTCCTCCCACCCCATCTATAAGCTGTAAGGACTGCAGAGAGACACTGCCTAACAGAACAGCCTAGAAGGAGAGACCAGCCAAGTTACCAGAAAGAGGTTCAGACCAAGTGAGTTACAGAGAAAGACACTCCTTCCTGTACCAACCTGTTCAGCTGCCTGCAGGCTGTGTGGTACACTCCAGGTTTTCTGAACTGTCAGCCATGTTGGGCTAGGCTTTTGGTGATGTGGTTGTCTTTGAATCATTTCTGCTCCTGTAAGTCTCTACTCGCCCTTAATTCTGTAAGTTAGCCCAATAAAATTCACCAAGTTGGACATTGGTAGTGTCATATGTCGGTCTGTTGTGTTGGCTCCTTATCTAGGGCAAGTAGACGTTCACATGCCTCCAGCTATAGTGTCACAGAACATTCGGTCTGCAATCACATACCAATGATATCAATAAACCATACTTATTGTTTTTCTTTTCATGAGTATATTTGGTAACTTAATTTTTCCAAGACCAGAAGAGAAGGAATTGGTTTTTTTCTGGCTTCCTTATGGGGTATAGAAATATTAATTATTTAAATAGTAGGAAAATAGGGCTGGTGAGAAGGCTTGGCAGGTAATGGTGGCTATGGCCAAACCTGGTAACCTGAGTTCTGTCCCTGGAACCCATGTGATAGATGGTGAGAAGTGACTCTAGCTAGTTGTCCTCTGGCCTCCGTGTGTCTGTCAAGGCAAGTGCACACACACTAATGCACACACTCACATTCCCCCCATACACAGATATTACAAAAATGTAAACTCTTTTATTTTTGCTAAAAAATTGACAGATAAAAGGTTCCAGCTGCTCAGTGTGACAGGTTCTGTCCTTAACAGACCTTTCTGTTCGCTGCGGGTTGTGAAGAACAGTTGCTTCTCAGCAAAGCTAATTAAAAACATTATAATTAATTTGCCATTGTCTAAACTATGAGGAACTTATTTGGAATAATAGTCACAGGTGACAAGGCTTTAAATTAAATGGGAAGCAAATCAGTATTTAAAATAGCTCGGTGTAATTAGGTTGCAATTATTTGAATAAATTGAACCCAAATGCTGAAAACGAAACCTGTCGTAATCTGGGTGCTAGAATGCAGATTTCTTGGTACAGAATCAAGAGGGACCTGGTCCTCCCCTTCTTCTGCCCTCCCTCTCTCCCTCCATCCTTTCTCTCTCCTTCCCTCCCTCTCTTCTTCCCTTCTCTCCTTTCCTGTCTTCCTATTCTTTTCACCTCGATTTTCGTTGAGTTTGATAAATGGGATTGAGTGATATATGTAGGCTTTTCTATCTATTGAATTTATTTTGTACATTTTGAAGCTAATGTTAGATTAAAATGCCTACCTTTTGCCCTTTGATGCCTCTATGTGTACATGGTGTAGTCCCTTTATGGGGGGGCACAAGTTGTTGCATCATGGCTAGAGCCATATAAACCTTCTTCTTCCATGCACAGAAACATATTTGGCCTCAGCTAGAGATCATGGTTGGCCACATGTCTAAGTAAATACTATAAAGTATGTTTGCAGGTCTCACTCTGCCTATGGTAGGCTTTTTGTACAGACCACTCCAGAATGTTAGAGGTTACTAGCATTATATAAGTTGGCATCCTAAAGGTTCTGGATGTTGCCTAGATTCTTGATGGTTCCTTCACTTTGTTCATGACCATCTGAATGAAGAGAAAACACAATAAGGCAATGGAGAACACTTGGCCTGGTGTTCCCTTTTATTGTAATATTTTATTAATTCTTTGAGAATTTCCTACATGCATAAACTGTATTTGACCATATTCACCCCGACTCTTCCCTTAAACTCCTCTCAGATCCTTCTCGTACCCCAACACCACCTTCCAACTTCATGTTCTTTTCATTTCTTTTAAAAATCCACCAAGTCCAATTTATGTTGTTCATATACTCATGCGTATGGGGGCATCCACTGGAGTGAAGTCTTCCTAGAAGGTGCCACACCTTTAATGAAAACCGACTCTTTCTTTCCTAGAAGCTACAGATCACCCATAGTTCCTCATCAAGGGGAGGAGGACGCAGGAATCCCTCCTCCCTCCATTCTGGGGTGTTGATGGGTTCCATCTTGTGGCACAGGAATTGTGTAGCCAATGACAGCTGCTGGGAGGTCCTGAGTGCAGTGGCCTTGCTGTGTCCAGATGGCAGCATTTTCCCCTGGTCCTCCCTCATCTCTGGTTCTTACCGTCTTCAGCAGTGGCCGCGGAGTCTTAGGGGAGGTGATGTGATATAGATGTCCCACTGTGGCAGAGCATGCCACAGACACTTAGTTTCTGCACGTCGACCCGTTTCGAGTTTCTGTCTTAATTACCATCCGTTGCACAAAGAAACTTCTCTGATGAGGTGTTTGAGCTGCATCAAGATACAAATTAGAGGACAGTTTGTTGCTATGTCCACATATCAAAATACCAGTAAGTTCACTTGGAGTCTATAAGCTCCCAACCATGGTTCTTGGCCAGAATTATGTGACAGAACCAGGTATGTGTTTCCTTCTGTGGAGTGGCCTTAAATCTAATCAGAAAGGTGTTGGTTACCCCAACATGTGTCTACCACTATCACACCCATGAACACATCCTAATACATTGGTCATTATTGCCGCTCTCAGGTGTCCCAGCTGAGTTGACATTGCTTCCCCAGCAGATTATATTGCTGCTTCTGGTATTATGAATGCTACTAGTCTTTGGTCCTTCATCAGCAATGTTTCTGAGAGCTGAAGGAGGAAGGTGGGGCACACACATCATTCATGAGGTGTATTTTCCAGAAGTCCATGAGTTTGTTGAAATAATGTGGCTTTGAAAATGTAATTTTTAAAAAAGATTAATTTATTTAATGTACATTGGGCTTTTGTCTGCATCTCTGTCTGTTATGAGGGTGTCAGATCCCCTTGAACTGGAGTTACAGACATTTGTGAACTACCATCTATGCAGGTGCTTGGAATTAAATCCGGGTCCTTTGGAAGAACAGCCAGTGCTCTTAACTTCTTGAACTGTCCTTCCAGCCCCTAAAAAAATATTTTTTTATACCTCAAGAATTTTATACATGTATACAATGTATTTTAACATGCACCCCCAACTTCCCTTCCCCATCCTCCCAAGACTACCCCACACATCCTCCCCCCCATGCCATGTCTTCTGTCTTGTGAATTCAATTAGTGTTGCCCCCATGCGCATGTGTGTGAAGCCACCCACTGGAGTACAGCAACCTATCTGCAGGCACAACTCCAGAGGAAAATGGTTCCCTGCACTCCGGAAGCTGTCAACTATCCCTTTACTGCTCATCTGAGTAGATGAAGGCTTGGTAGATTAGTTTCCAATCTTAATAAAGTCTTAAACAACCATCCAGGGTGCTAGACTGGAGGAGACTGCATCATGGAAAATGCAGGGTAACTGCAATTTCAGGATAACTGCTTTGGATAATAGTGCCCCATACACTTGATTTCCCCAGCCGCCCATGAGGAAGCCAGGAGCTCTATCCTCTTCCTTCCTCTTTATTTCTTTGTGTGTGTGTGTGTGTGTGTGTGTGTGTACATTCACATGTGTGAGTATGCATGAAGAAACCCGACAAGGCTGATGTCAGGAGTTTTCCTTTATAGCTCTCCACCTTAAATATTGAGGCAGAGTCTCTCACTTTGAACCCAGAACTGACTCACTCAGTCAGTCTAGCTTAGCCAATCTGTCCCCAAGGATCCAGTCTTGGCCTGCGCTGGAATTGTAGGCTGACTGCCTTGCTGGCCTGTCGCTTTATCTGCTGAGTCAACCCCCATTGCCTTTTCTATGGTACTGTGCCTAGAACCTTGGATCCCCCGCATTCCAGGTGAGTGTCGTACTTCTGAATTCCATCTTGTGTTTTGATATGAGGAAGCTGCAATTCCAGACTTCTGTTTAGTCATCACGCAAGACAATGCAGGAAACTAAGACTCCCAAATTTGGACTCTTTGATGGTTGCTTGTCCTATAGCCTAGAGGCAACCCTGCTATAGCTCAGAAAGACTGCAACCCGGTTTCTAGGGTCTGCAGAATTCTTACCTTGGCCCGGGAATTTATGACTGCCAATCAAGATGGACAACATAGTTAAGGCTGGGAGAGGTTCTCAGGCTCCCTGGGCATGGATTTCTGGGAGCGCAGTAGCCTCAGAGATTCTTGGCTTCCCTTAAGTTATAGGAATTTCTCATGGGTCCTGAGTTTACAGATTCTCATCTTTAGATACAAAACCCCAATTTCTTGCAGCACCAAACACAAAATTATTTTTCCTTTGCTCCTAACTGGCTTCACCTGTGGGGTAGCATCCTTTTGTTAGTGCTAGCATGTATAGTTAGGAATCTCAAGCTGAAACAAGACTAAGGAGCTTTGGAATGAATAATGCATGGTGTCCCTTGTCATTGGATGTGTGATCATTCTTGACTGACTAGAAATGCCCTTCTGGGACATTTAAAGGTTAAGAGGGACAAAGGACCACCCCTATCTCCTATCAGGTGTCCTTTGAGGGGAGGGAGACTCTCATAAGCAATCTTGGTTGATTCTTCTGTGGTATGTGTTAACCCCACTGCTTAGATTTCTCACCTCTGAAATATAACTGGTCCAGGCTACCTGCCAGGCTCATATTTAGCCTAAGGAATAGTGTTTGCCATTATAGCATTGCTAGAGAACACTCACCCAGGATATGAGAATTTTTATCATCAGTTCCCTTTTCTACACAATACGTAGACTGTGGCACAGCTCATAAATTGGGTTTGATGTGACTATAATTTAGTGAATGCTGTAGTTATATCCTGGAATGTTTGATTTTTTTTTTGTAATAGCATCCACTGATTAGCAACACTTGAAAATGCTAGGGTAGTAATTGGTCATGCTGTTTGGATTTTATTTCTTTACCAGCAAAAATTCTGCTTCTAGAAGTGATATTTATAGAATGAGCCAGTAATTAATCTACATTGTATTCAGCAAAATTAGATTTTTAAAATGGCTTTGTTGGATGAAAATCTTCCCTGAAGAATTGGCAACATCAGAGATTTTGATAACTGTATCTCATGGTAGATGCTTTGCAATGCAAATGTTTTAATGAGATCAGGAATGTGATTGGATTTTAAATAGAGCCAGGCCATTGTTTCCTTTTAGCAAGTCACTTGTACATTTGTTTTGATTATGAAAAACATGTGTTTTAGTCTAAAATAATTTTAATATATTGGAGTAATTTCCTGTTTTATAAGGCTTAGTAAGACAGCTTGGGTCACTTTAAGATTTCTTATTAATGTATCTATTTCCCTCTGCATATAGCCATAGATATGACAATGAAAATCAATGACCAGAGTCCTCCATAGATTATTCACAAGACCCAGAGGTAAGAACTGAGGACCAATGGCAATGCTAAATACTGGTCAAGGTTAAGCAGGAGCATCAATATCCTGGCCATTCTGGCAAAGTACAAAAGACAATGAATCTGGAATGTCTCTCTCAGTTCTGGATCCATAGCTAGATTGCCGGAGTCACCGTGCTGTGACCTTCAGAGGGCCGGCTCTCTTAGCGGGCCTCCCTGTGGACAGCTGGCTCTGCCCTAGTCTGGTGTCAGCTGATAGTTTTTACACCTAGAACCATTCTCCTTGACCACAGAGGAGGCCCTGCTGGCTGCAGCCAGCCCCATCAGACACCTTCCTATCAGTGCCCGGGATACACTCCATCAAGCTTTCCCAGTTCATCAGGGATGCTGGGAAAGTCTTGTCCCCGGCCACAGATGCAGCTTGTGTTCTGTTAACCGGATCGTTTGATATGGTGAGTGGGCAACCGGAGCCCTCAACTGTGTGGGTGAGAATTCTGAATGTGAGTCCCCGAGTCCCTTCTGTAGAATCTCGTAGACAGTATCATCCTCATTTCAAATAAGGAACCTGGGGAGTCGAGTGCTTCCTATACCCAAGGATGAGGAGGTGTGACCCTCCAGACTGGGACCTGATCCCGAGCCTGTTACCTTCAGATTTCAATGAATACCTGAAATATTCACACGGTTCGGTGAGTCTCCAGACCCCAAGAGGAGTGGTAGGAGATCAGAAAGTGACAGGCTATGGATGCGAAGACTACCATGGATCAAGATGGGCTGGTAGAAGCAGAATACCACAGACTGGGTAACTCAAAGGATAGAAATTTATGACTAATGGTTGTAGAGGCCAGGGAGTCCAATATTAAGATGCTAATATTAAGAAGTGGGGGAGGAGGAAGGGGAGGAGAAGAGGGAAAGCAGGGGGATGGGGAGAGGGAGAGCTTTCTCTCTGGGCTTCTGTTTCCTTCTCACTCCATGTGGGCCCCTGGTCTATGGGATGGTGTGGCCCATGTTCAAGGCATGTGTTACTTCCTTACTCAGTCTGCTTTGGAAATACCTTCACAGACACATCCAGTAGTGTTCTTTTCCTTTTTATTTAAAAATAGCATTTGTGCGTGTGCACACCCGAGTATACGTATGTGTCCTACGCAGCTGCAGAAGAGGGCGAAAGAAGGTATCGGATCTCCTGAAACCAGAGTTACAGTTAATTGGAAGTCACCCGACGTAGGTGCTAGGATCCAAATCTGATCCTCTGCAAGAGCATTCAGATGCTCTTAGCTGCTGCACCATCTCTCACGTCTCCTAGGTGTGTGTGTGTGTTTTTTTTTTAACAATCCCCTAGGTGCTTCTCAATCAGATAAAGATGAAAATCACAATTAACTATCACAAATGAATGCTGGCGTACTGAAGAAGAGGGTTTCAATGGACCCGGGCAGAATGAACACTGACACAGACCCTGCAACCTGCGTTCTTTATGGCTTCCCCTGGGTGTGTCTCAGGGGAAGGTTGATAGAGACAGGTTTAGGAAGCAGGACTTTACTTGAGTAGGAGCCTAGACACTCATAAAACCTCTTGGGACTTTGCTTTCTTCACGAGAGGAGGATGGACTCTGGCTTGTGTCAACCATCCCTTGTAGTGGTTCTTAACCTGTGGGTTGTGACACCCACCCCCCAAGTTGCGTATCAGCTATCCTTCATGTCAGATATTTATACTATGACTCATAACAGTAGCAAACTTATAGGTATGGAGTAACAATGAAAAATAATTTTATGGCTGGGGGTCACCACAGCATGAGGAACTGTATTAAAGGGTCACAGCATTAGGAAAGTTGAGAGCCACTGTGTAGAGGTGAGGCTGTGAAGATGGCTGTGTTAATGGATTACTTCATGTGAGCTGCTTGGTTTCAGTACTATTTATTATCTATGTGGTTGGTCTTCCAGTCCTTTGAAGCTGCAGCCTTCATCTCTCTTAGTAGGGCCTGCTGAGCAGTTAAGCATCTAAATTGTTAAAATTTCTATAATTTTAAGCAACAGAATGATTTTTTTGGGAGGGTAATTATTTAGAAAGTTCTTATAAGGGTTTAAGAGTAGTCACAAAAAACATTTTTAAAATATAAACCAGAAATTCCCAAACTTTCTGCTTCACAGTGGTCTTAGTATTACATAGTAACTTTCATCCTTTAACACCGGAGGCCAAATTATTACTGATAATTTTAATTATTAAATGGTTTTATCCCAACAGCTTACATCTAAGCTACTTTGTAGCCATTTGAAAGATAATGTATACTTTTATTTCATGAAGTGGCCCAAGATCCATATCCATGGGATTTCTGTGTGTGTGTGTTACTAGTTGATCATCTGATTTCAACATTCATGGAATATTTACCCTTCAATCACAGTAATTGGTGGAAAAAAAACCCCACCAGCATTGGAGAGATATGCTACCAACCAAAGACTGTAAATGAGATCTAATGTTGACACTGAAACTGGCCCAGCCAGCCATTTGTGTGATATCTGATGGAGTCTACGTAGCTCATGTTTCTCCTGAAAAAGAAGGCATGCATGTCACCCGTGGAACCCCGTGCCTTCAGAGTGACAGTGACACCATCATACTTTGACTCGCAGCGTGGAAACTGGGGATAGAAGCATGCATGTGTCACCCTGGCCACATGACAGGTTATGAAACTGGATTTTCTTTTGCCCAAGGGAACACAGATCTGAGAAAAGACTCAAGCTGCCACTAGTTCTGGAGAGTATCATCCAGGAAGTTGCTGGTCAAGAAGAGACTCTGCTAATGTTTGTGGTCAGATGGAACAAAGGCAGATCCGTGCAGGGTGTCCTCCATGATTCTGGGTCAGATCTTCACATTCCCTCCTGGGTGGTGTTAATGGCACATGGGTGTGTCTGAACGTCTTCCTGAATTCTAAGAGGACCATTTGTGCCCAGGATGCTGTTCTCTTTTTCAGTGCCTATTACCTAGTGGTTGGACTGCTGCTTTTGATTTCTGGAGCCTGACACACTGACCATAAGCATTGCTTTTTCTGTGCCACTCACAGTCCCCATCAATAAAGGACGCTTGTCTTTGATGTTTATTTTCACAACCTGGGTATGAGCTTATTGAGTGTGCTCATTTACAAGTCTAAGGAATTTCCATTATCAAACGTGGTAGCATTGCACTTTGACTATTTCACTTTACACTGAACTAGTGTAAGACGCATACATGATATTAAAAAATCACCTTTAAAATCACATGGTTATTGAAGTCCTATTATTGTTCTTACAGGATGGGTTGACTTCCTTCATGAAGTTTCTTCCAAGATAAAAATTCATATTCTGAATATTTTTAGCCAACCATTTGAATGAGTGATATAAATCAGTGGAAGGAGATAGGGTAAAGGCTTCCAAGACTTACTCTTGCCTAATTGAGGAGCTGCAGTTTGCCAGCCCCTGCTTTAAATGTTTTGAGATTGCATATTAATTTAACTCTCTTTCAAGCTGAGCGGTGGTGGCTCATGCCTTTAACCCCAGCACTCGGGAGGCAGAGGCAGGCGGATCTCTGTGAGTT